>JARQOC010000008.1:71679647-71700856 GCA_033576535.1 Allobates femoralis
ATTGATACCACTCTCCAGAATATCATCCCACTGGTCAGTAGAAAGCTCACCAACCTCCCGCTCCCATTTCTCTTTAACCGCCAGTGGTCTGTCCCACTGAGACTGCTGCATTAAGATCCCATATAGCCTAGATATGACTCCCTTCCCACCGCTATGGCTCAAAAGTGTATTAAAGAGCAAATGATGTTGGATTCTGGATTGCAACTGTCTCGGCTGTAGCAGCCAGGCATGGCGTAGCTGAAGATAAAAGTAAAAATTGCTTTGGGAGGGAGTACGGAAAATCTTGGCAGAGGCTTCGTAGTTGTTAATACCATTGGCGCCACAAATTTGGTTATTTCAGGACAGAGATACGCTAGGGCTAAAGGGGGAGATATACCAATCTTCCACATGTTGGCAACTGCCACACTCAGAGTAATACTGAGGCACTGGTTGGAACCTGGCTCACTGCATGCGTCAGAAGTGATCAAAGAAATGAAGGGAGCCATGTTAGTGGAGAGATTACTGGCAGAAAAAACAAGGAACGGGACACTGCCAAATTTTTCACCAGGTGGAGGGGGTTTGTTGTCTCTCAATTGTCATTGGAAGAAATTAGGAAGGTAGTATTGCCATTTAGATTGACCAGCTGGTATAGTTTGGAGGAATTGGGGGGTAGCCTGGGACGGTTGAGGCTTGATTAACTGTTAACATGCATATACAATTGGACACTTGGTAGTTATGTGATTGTTTAACACATGTTTGGAGAATGTATAAAACGTGAGACTCTAAGGGATTGGGGATTTAGGGGAGGGGGGGGTTGAGGGTGAGGTTTACAAAATTGTAATCAAATGTTCATGAAAGACAATTGATCTGTTATGTTTTTTTGAAAATCCAATAAAAATTATTTACTAAAAAAAAAAAAAAGGAAAAATTGTTTTGTGGGATGTGGAATTCCTCCCTCAGTTGTTAAAATGACTTAAGCACATCCCCTTCTAGAATTTGCGCTACTTGGGTAACACCCAGTCCCCTTCAAGGGCCGCAACGCACCAATGTATATATTTCAGGGAGGCCCGGGTTATGCCACAACGGTGTAAATGGAGTATGTCCCACAATATTCACCATGGCTTTTGTCTTATGCCAGATTTTCAGCATGAGTAGAAACATCGGTTTACGTCTCCGGCTATCCCCCTCCAAGAGATCAATCTCCAAAAAAGATATAATTGGTAGGCCATCAGTGAATTCACGTAATAGTCTATCCAAATTCCCCTGAACCGGTTTGAGCTGTTGAACCTGAGACGCCAGGAAGTATATCCACGGGTTTGGAGCAGCTAATCCTCCTCCATCCTTCGGTCTTTGTAAGGTGTCTAATTTAATTCTGGCAACCCCTTTCTTCAGGATCAGCTCTCTGAATATAACCTGGAATCTATAAAACATTCTCATAGGGATCCATACTGGTGAGTTATGAAGGATGTAGAGTAACTGGGGCATCAGCACCATTTTAAACAAATTGGTACGGCCCACCACTGTCAATGGAAGCTTAGTCCATGTATTGACTTTTTGTTGAAATGCAGAGTATAACTTTGTCAGATTTAAGGACACATAATCATTCACAACAGGGAACCCCTGAATCTCCAGTAACGTAAATTCCCTCACCACTTGCAAACTGGTATCACCCACCCTAGTATCCTGGGTAAGAGCATCCACCGGCATGAGGACAGATTTTCCCCAATTTATCCTGAGACCTGAGTAATCCTCAAAGTCCCCTATTAATGTCATGGCCATCGGTAAGGACCGCTCTGTATCTCCTAAAAATAGCAAAAGATCATCCGCATATAGCGCTACCCGCTCCTGCACCTCCCCAAAGCCTGTTATATCTTTACTGGTACGTAGCTGAATAGCCAGTGGCTCAATAGCTAAAGCAAACAGGAGGGGAGATAGCGGGCAGCCCTGTCTAGTGCCTCTCGCCAGTGCAATACTTTCAGAGAGATCTCCATTCACTCGTATTCTCGCCACAGGTTGCGTATACAGTAATTGCACCCAGTTTGATCCTCCCCCACCAAATGTGTGATAACCGTTAGAAGCCTCTTAGCAAGTACTTTAGCCAAAATTTTAACGTCTACAGACAAGAGAGATATGGGCCTGTATGAATCAGGGTTCAGTGGGTCTTTACCCATTTTGGGGAGAAGAACAACTGTCACCTCTCGCATAGTAACCGGCAGCAAACCCCCACCAGTGCCTCTTCAAAAACCTCTTTCAATTTAGGCAGCAGAACATCACCAGCAGCCTTATAAAATTCCGCTGGAATCCAATCTATTCCCGGAGCTTTATTATTTTGCAAATCTTTCACAGCCTCCTCCATTTCTTCGATAGATAAGGGCATATCTAGTTGTTCCTTATGAGCGTCTGTCAGTTTGGGCAATCCTATGTTATGGAGATATAAGGCTATGTCATTGTATGGTTTAGTCAACGTAGAAGTATAAAGCCGTTGGTAAAATTGGTAAAATTCCCCTACAATAGTCTGTGCGTCAGTAGTCACCACCCCAGCAGAGTTTCTAATGGCCGCTATTACAGGAGCACCGGTCTGCCCTTTAGCCACAGTAGCCAACAAATGTCCCGCACTTTCCCCTTCTACATAAAATTGCTGTTTTAAAAAAAATCTCTTCTGTTCTGCTCGCTGCAATAAAAAATCATTAAGCCGTGATTGCGCATCCATCCAGTCCTGCTTAGCAGCAGTGGACAGGGTTCCCACAAATTGTCTTTCCCTTATATCTACGTCTCTTTTTAGCTCCTGAAGGCGGGACCTACTTCTAGACTTAACCACTGATATTTCTTTGATCAGCACCCTCTGAAAAGCCTTCATGGTCTCCCAGACTACAAGTGAGGACGCCAACCCATCATTATCTTTAAAGAATAGACTAAGTGTATGTGAGAGTCTCAAATGTTCCCCAGAACCTCGAGCCAGTATGGGTTAAGTCTCCACATCCTCCGTCCAATCACACTGCATGCGCTTACCTCAATAATCACTAGCAGTGCAGCATGGTCAGAAAGTATCCTAGTGCGGTACTACACCGACCTCACCAGTGCATGAAACTCTCCATTACCTATAGCCAAGTCATTTATAGAAAGTAAGGAATATGATGCTGAAAAGCAGGAGTACTGCCTAACAGCAGGAAACCGAACGTGCCACACATCAATTAGCTGGATTTCCCGTAATACCTTCGCCAGGGATGTATCATGCGCATTGCCCCCCTCCGAATCTCCCCGGTATTTATCCAGCCCAGAGTTCAGATACATATTGAAATCCCTCACTATCAGAAGGGGTATATTAGCATATTCCAATATCCACGGCATTAAGTGTTGAATAAGTGCCATAGAAAAGGGTGACGGAATGTATACCGCAATCAAACACATTCTCTGACCGACCACTCTGCAGATCAAACACACAAACCGCCCCTCAGCGTTATTAACAACTCTCTTACAAACGGCAAGCTCGGGTGAATCAGGACACTCACTCGCCTAGAATATGTACTGTGTGTGGAATGATACATAGGACCCCTCCAGACCCTGCCCAGATTTACAATAGTCTCTCTATCACAGTGTGTTTCCTGATATGTTTTAAGATATTTAAAAATTGCAAACCTCTTATTTGGATCAACCATCCCCCTAATATTCCATGAGACAATATTAACTCGTCTAGCCATAGCCACACAGTGAATATAGACAGTAGAATATTACTTTCATCTCCCATACAATCCCCACAGTGATACTGACAGAACAAAAATTTGAGTTAACACATACTGGAGAAAACAGTATAGTACCCATCTCCAATCGCTCCCCATCCCCCACGTCACATCATGAGGCCCTTAGCAATACCAATGGCTGGAGCATGTAGCACACAAACAGTATACACTAACATCCCATGCCACGACCCCACTGGTAATCCAAACAAATAGCACTAAGTCACAAACAGAAAAAAAAATGAAAAAACGGAAATAACAGAGAGATACCCTCCCTGCTTCACTCATCATGGGGTATCAGTGAGTCTCAGAGCGATCGTCAACCTTTCCATGGGCGTACCCAGCGTGGGGCAGGGGGGGGCAGGTGCCCCCCCAAGAGGCTGCCCCCCCCCCTCATAAGGAAGGGGTGAGCGCGGCACTGTGCGCGCGCTGCGCGCACCTACTGTATTGCTTATAATGTGTGTCACACAGGGCCGTATCTGGGGGGGCTGGGGGTGCATGTTCCCCGGGCGCAGCAGTCAGAGGGGGCGCTGTCAGCCTCCTGCTGCAGTGCCCGAGGAGTCTCCCCGCATGCCATATATTGCGCCCCCCCCCCGTCATGGGAGCCGGCTTTTCTCTGCTCTCCGTGGTCATCTGACAGCGGGGAGCAGAGAAAGTGGCGTGTGCCGGCTCCTGCAATCCCATAGCACAGAGTGTCTATCAGACACTCTGTACTATGGAAGCAGCCTGTGCCGTTCTTCCGCCCTGCTCCCCGCACTTCCGGGTCAGTGAGGACCTCAGCAGCGTGATCAGATCACCTGACCACGCTGCTGACGACACCCAGCGGCCCTGCATTGGCGGCAGGATGGGGAAAAGTGCTCCAGCTACAGGAGCTGAAGACCCTGAAGATTAATGTAATTAGGGGAAGGGGGTATATGTCAGTCAAGCTGGGGGAGAGAGGGTGGGGGTGATATGTGAGTTGAACTGGGGGGAGTACATGTGTTCCAAACTGGGGGGGGGGTTGGTGATATGTGAATCAAACTGGGAGGGGGGGGGGGGAAGGGTGTGAGGGATTATATGAGAGTCAAACTGGGGGGAGGGGGGTAGTATAAGTAATCCTAACTGGAGGGGCATGTGAGTCAAACTGGGGGGGAGATAGTGGGGGTCATATGTGAGTCAAACTGGGGGGGGGAGGATGTGAGGGATTATAAGTGAGTCAAACTGGGAGCAGGGGGGAGTATATGTGATCCAACCTGGGGGGGGAACATGTGTGTCAAACTGGGGGAAGGGATGGGGGGGGTCATATGTGAGTCAAATTGGGGGGGGTGGAAAGGTGTGAGGGATTATATGTGAGTCAAACTGGGGGGAGTATATGTGATCCAAACTGGGGGGACGACGACATATGAGTCAAACTGGGGGAAGGGTGGGGACAGACTATCTGAGCCAAACTGGAGGGGGAGATCATATGTGATCCTAGGGGGGGGAAAGGTTGGGGTAAATATGTGACCAAAGCGGATAAATTTGAGGCGTGAGTGGGGATGGCTGCAGCACAGTATGTGGAGTGAGGGGAGATGGCTGCAGCACGGTGTGTGGAGTGAGAGGGGGATGGCTGTGGTATGGTATGTGATATAAGGGGGGAAATGTGTAGACACAATATGAGGAGTGAGGGGGGATGGTTGCCGACACATTATATGGAGTGAGGGGGGATGGCTGCAGCACATAATGTGGAGTGATAGAGGGGGATGGCTGCGTTATGGTATGTCACGTGAGGGGGGGGAAGAGTGTAGACACAATATGAAGAGTGAGAGGGGATGGCTGCCGACACAGTATGTGGAGTGAGAGGGGTATGGCTGTGGTATGGTATATGCAGTAAGGGGGGAACAGTGTGGACACAGTATGAGTGAGGGGGATGGCTGCCGACACAGTATGTGGATTAAGGAGGAGATTGATGTAGACACATTATGTGAAGTGTGGGCGATGTCTGTGGCACAGTATGTGGAGTGAGGGGAGATCAGTGTGGATACAGTATGAGGTGTGAGGGGGATGGCTTCGGCACAGAATGTGGAGTGAGGAGGAGATCGGTGTGGACAGAGATGTGAAGTGTGGGGGATGGCTGCGCACAGTATGTGGAGTGAGGAGGACATTGGTGTGGACACAGTATGTGAAGTTAGAGGGGGGAGTGAGGTAGTGAAGAAACAGTATGGAAGAGAAAAATATAAGTGGGCAGAGAATAGAGAGTGAGTAGTGTGAGGGTGTATGGAGAGGGGTCAGCGTGTGTGGACAGTGTGAGGCCCCTGCCAGGAGGGGACAATATGTCGAGGAGGGGGAGTGTGATGAGGAAGAACAGTATAAACAGTGGACAGAATAGGGGGACACAGTGTGAGAGGACAATGTGATCAGGGAGTACGGTATGGAAAGAAGAGGGCAGGGTGATGAGCTGGCAGTGTGGAAGGCGTGCGCCAGAAGAGGGACAGTGTATAACTCATATTTTGTGCAGGGAAGACTGAGGAGGAGCAATTATTTATTTCGGGGTAATGTAGGGCAGATATTTTATGTCATAAGAATTTTGATCATTCTGCTATTTGTAAGGGTATCGTGCTGGGATGTGCTGCAGAAGACCGGAGAAGATGGAAGTCTCCAGAGACGAGCTGTGGATGTGAAACGTCATCATGGTGCCTGGACAAGATGAAGAAAAGAAAAAGACAACCTCGATCAGAGGCAAGGTCATCTATAAGGTACCAGGATGTAAAAGATTGTGATAATGACTATTTCTCATCAGTGCTGTGGTTCTTGTATGGTCTGATGATGACTGGTAACAACAACTCCCAGTGACTCCTTACCATTGTTAAGGATGTAATGGGAGTTGTAGATTCATTCAGCACAAATGTGTGACCTGACATTACAATTGTTTTACCATGTACTGATGGTGGTTCTGATGATTAATTTCTGTACTAATGAGGATTTTGATGCTGTGATTCTATAGTGATGGGAGTTATATGGATATATTCCTGTTCTGATGGGGGTTCTAGTTGTGTATTCCTGTACCTCTGATGGGTCTGGTAATGCATTTCTGCACTGATAAGGGTTTTGATGATGTATTTCTGTACCTCTGGTGGGTCTGGTGATGTCTTTCTGCACTGATAAGGGTTTTGATGATGTATTTCTGTACCTCTGGTGGGTCTGGTGATGTCTTTCTGCACTGATGAGGGTTTTGACATAGTGTCTCTGTAAGGATAGGGGTTATATGGATGTATTTATCTACCTCTGGTGGGTCTGGTGAGCTCCGTAATTTAAACACTAAGCCCTGTAGCCAAATTCTAACAGCGTGTAATATACTGTAATTTGTTTTTCATTAAACATTAAGAGAATTAGGTAGAGCAGCTAACTGTAAGTGTGCAAATCGTATATGAATGATC
Organism: Allobates femoralis; assembly: GCA_033576535.1. NCBI lineage: Eukaryota > Metazoa > Chordata > Amphibia > Anura > Aromobatidae > Allobates > Allobates femoralis. The sequence goes on from JARQOC010000008.1 coordinate 71,686,756, forward strand.
GGCCACATGATGATGGGGGGGGGGGTTGGGAGGGCGCCAAACTGAAGTCTTGCCCGGGTGCCAGAAAACCTAGATACACCTCTGGTGTCACACACACTGACTCGGCGGCTGAGGCTGAGCTGAGGTGGCCACCGCACCTCCGCTCCAGCTCCACCACACTGTAGCGGCGCCGGTTAGTTTACCTCCTCAGTCAGCGCTTATCTCAGTCAGTGACAGCGCGTGACATGGGGCGGCAAGCCGGCAGCCAGCAGGGACGCAGAGTGCGGATCTCGCCCTCAGCCTCAGCCTCAGACAGTGTCTGCCGACTGCAGATCAGCTCGGCAGGCCTGCAGGGGGACTCAGAAGTGATGTCATGAGAGACATCACCACTGAGTGCTGAGGCTGAGTCCCTGCTGTGGCTGTGGTGCAAGCTGGAGTCCGTCTGGGGACACTGCTGGTGAGGAGGGAGGCTGGAGCTAGGAGCTGTGAAGAGACATCATGAGGGAGAGGACCACAGTAACTGTTAAAAACAGATGTAAGTAAATATAAAAAAAAGTGATGTGGGGGTGGGGGTTTGAGGTGATGGGAGCCCGGAGGGTTGTATATGGGAGCTTTATGTGGGGGCTGCGTGCTGTATATGAAATGACATGTACTCCCATCTCATATACAGCCCTGGCCCCTGCCCCCCATAGGCTCCCATATCATATACAGCATCCCTATAGGGCTCCTATATCACATATAGACCCCTAAAGGGCTCCCATTATTGGAGCCCCATGGGGGGGGGCTGTATATGACATGGGAGTCCTATGAGGATTTATGTGATATGGGAGACCTATGGAGCATTAGGGGGGCTGTATATGATATGGGACTCCCATATCATATACAGCCCCCATAGGGCTCCCATATCATATGCAGCCTATGATATAGGAGCCCTATGGGGGGCTGTTGTATATGATATGAGGACTGTATGGGGTATGGGAGGCTGTATAAGATGGGACTCCAATATCATATACAGCCCCCCCATAAGGCTCCCATATCATATACAGCCCACCACATAGGGCTCCCGTATCATATACAACCTCCCATAGGGCTCTCATGATGGGAGCCCTATGGAGGGGCTGTATATGATACAGGAGCCCTATGAGGGGGCTGAAAATGATTTGGGTGCCCTATGGCGGTGTTATATATGATATGGGAGCCCTATAAGGCGGCTGTATATGATATGGGAGCTCTATGGGGGGCTATATATCAGATGGGAGCCCTATGGAGGGCTGTATATGAGATGTCAGCCCTATGGGACATTGGGGGGCTGTGTATGAGAGATGGAACTTCCATCTCATATACAGCCCCCCATAGGGCTCCCATGTCATATACAGGCCCCCATAGGGCTCCCCAGTGGTGTAACAAGTCTGACGGGCACAGGTGCACAATTTAGGCCCCCCACCTTACGCGTGCACGTTGGTCAGATGTATGGGCCCCGTGTAACATTCTAAATCCTATAAAGACTCACAAATTGACCCCTCTCCTCCTTCATTATGTATTAATGTCCCTTATCCTGCTGTATATGGTCCTCCTCCTAGAATATGGCCTTTATCGTGGTATATATGTCCCCCATCATGGTTTATATGGTCCTCCTCTGCCACCATAGTCCTCCAATTATTATAATGCATCCCCACATTCCTCCATACATTACAATGTATTCCCATAATCCTCTATGTATTGTAATGCATCCCATAGTCCCCATTCATAAGGTACCCCCATAGTCATCCAATTATCATAATGCAACCCCACTATCCTCTATATAGTATAATGTAGCCTCATATGCCTCCATACATTATAATGCACCTCCATACAGTATAATGCACTCCCATAGTTCTCCATATAGTATAATTCACCCCCATAATTCTCCATATAGTATAATTCACCCGTAGTCCTCTATACAGTATAATGCACCATCAATGCACCCCCATAGTTGTCCATATAGCCCTCCATACAGTATAATGCACCCTCACAGTCCTGTGTTTAGCATAGTACAGCCTTCCATATAGCACAGTACAGCCTCATAATTCTCCATACAGTATAATGCAATCCCCCCACACTCCTCTGGCCAGCGTGTACTCCTTAAAAAAATCTGTACTTACCTCTCCTGGTTCCACCGCAGCTTCCCAAAACTGAAGATACAGGAGGAGGCGGTGACACCGAGCGTTGCACAGTGTAACGCATAAAAGCAGAAAGTGCTGCCGAGTCCACACTAGGAGTAGGTGGTGCTTCCTACTTTTTATTTATTTTACGCACAGCATCACCGCTGTGGTAAGAGGAAGCGCAGGGGGACGGCAGTGCATAGCAGGAGGCTCAGTGAAACACACGGGACCCTTAGCGGCCCTTGTGCTGCTGCGCAGTGATGGTACGAGAAGCGGGCGCAACCTGAACGACCATGGGTTGCCCCCCCCTAGTTTTGATCCTGGGTACACCCATGAACCTTTCCCCGTGCATACTGACACACCTGTCAGCCCATTATTTTTCAAACATTTTGGCTTGCCAGAGGTACATGCACCAATAAACAGTAGCTGCAACAGACCTAGCAATAGGTTGTAAAAAAAATACTAATAAAATACGAATATGCTGAACAGTTAAAACTGTTAATAAGCAAATCTTAAGACGTGTCACAGTCATTGTCCAGTCAGTCACAGCCATCACGAATTTGCCGCTCCTTCAGATCTAGCCATTTCATGGCTTCCTTAGAGTTCTCAAAAAAATTAGTTACACCGAGCACCTCCAGAGGGAGCTTTGCAGGATATATCATAGAATACTGGACTTACAGCACCCGGAGCCTGCGCTTGACATCTTGAAATTGAGCTCTCCTCCTTTGGACCTCCACAGAGAAGTCCGGATATAGTGATACTCTGGCCCCTTCAATCATGAGATCTGGGTTTGTCCGGGCCAGCTGCAGGATCTTATCCCGTTCCCGGAAGTGCAGCACTTTAATAAGAATCATGCGAGGCTGGTAGCCAGGTGGAACAGGTCTGGTAGGGACCCTGTGGGCCCGTTCTATTGCAAACATCTTGGAAAATTTGTCTTTGCCAAAAGTCTTAAGCAGCCAAGACTCAAAAAATTCTATGGCCTCCCTGCCCTCCGCCTTTTCGGGCACTCCCACAACCCGAACATTATTACGCCTTAGCGGTTTTCCAAATCGTCTGTCTTATTCAGTATACGTGCAAAAGAATCTCTAGCAGCCTTAAAGTTCTTAGATACAGGATTCACCGTGTCCTCCAGATCACTGACCCTGCTCTCAGCAGTGGTAAGGCACTCCCTGATTTTCTGCATGTCCTGACGGACGAGGGATATGTCCATCTTCAAGGACCCTATGTGTCCTGTAAGATCATTTTTACAGATGGCTATAGCCTGCAGTACATCCTTGAGAGTAGGCTCCTGGCCCCCATTACCCAGCTCTCTCTCCTGCTCGCCATGAGCCCCCTCAGTAATGGCAGCAGCAGCAGCTATTGCAGCAATTGCGCCCATCCCCCTCTCTCCACCCTGTGGCTCCTCCATCCCTCCAGCATCCATTTCCATATGTATAGAAGAGGGCCCTCCATCCACCAAAGCTGCCTAATATGCTGAGCGGAGTGCGCATATTGAGACAGCCACTCCGCCACCTCTGCTCGCTTTTCCCTCTGCTTCTGCGTCTCTCCAGCAGCATGGGAGTCCTTGGCGCCATCTTGTGAGCTTTGCTGCCCCGGACCCGCCGCCTGCCGAAGCCTGCCGTCTCTCCTCGTCATGGCAGGCACCGGCACAGAACACTCCCCTGCACTCTGGGGAGTCACCAGGACTGGTCTGCGGTCACAGGCGTCAGGTAACCCTCGGGCGAGAAGGGTTATTAGCACGGGGTCAGAGGAGCTCTCCCGCCACGCGCCTGCTCACATCCCCAGCCAGTCCACGTCCCCTAGTTACAAATCTTTAGTTGTGTCTGCTTGAGATCACTCTCTATATGCCCATAGTATGTGGCCAGCTCATTGCTGCAGTGTCGTACACCACCATTTTAACTTCTATATGTGCAGTCCTGTCTCCCAAAGAGAGCTCCCTGCGGATCTCCCCAGCAGGACCCGCATATTCACCTGCAGGGACCGCTGGAGGGAGCCCAGGAGGCCTTGCAGTGTCCGCTGTGTGAGCCTCCTCGTCCCCTTCCCTGTCAACACTCTCCTCAGAGCTGCGGGAGGCGCGGGAGGGAGGAGATCTGGGCACCGGCACCATCTTAGCTGGAGAGAGCTGGGTCTGCTGTATAAGAAAGACGTCCGTCACCTTTTTCACGCTGCCTCGCTTTCTGGAGGAGGCCCTCGGCATTCCTTGGTGTTGCAGGGGCAATTCGCCGCCGGTTCAGTTGCAGGTGAGGGCTGGATGGCTGCTATAAAGTGCCGCTCATCGGGTAAGTTGCTGGAGCTCAGGCAAAAGCGACCAGCACCATAAGCTTCCTGGCCACGCCCTGTTTTTCCATTTTTCAGTACACTATATGGTAAAATAAATGATGCAATTTAAAAGTACAACTCGTCCCGCAAAATAAAAGCCCTCGTATGTCTATACTCATGGAATAATTAAAAAGTTATGGCTCTTGGAAGAAGGGGAGGGAAAAACGGAAAATCACCAAAGGGTGAAGGGGTTTAATTCTAAATTGATTTTCAAAAATATATTTTCCTCAAATTTCTAAGCCAAATTACCGTATCAATCTCATATCTGTTATTTCTGAACTGGAATGAAGAACAATTTAAGTGCTGTCCTTATGCCCCTTGGTGAACAGTTTAGTTACCTATGCAGTGTCCTTTAGATATCAGTAAATACAAGTTGAGCAATAGTCTATCTGAATTTAGCTAAATCTGCCAACACTACTAAATAGAGAGGCCATGAAACTATGAAATAGACTTTCTGGTTAACAACACAAAGAAAGAAACTTTGCATACCAATAGACTGCAATTAAAAACTGAAAACAGAATGTGCTTCTTGAGTTTGACTATGTTATTGGCAGAGATAGTAAAATTATAATTAGATAATATTATGAATGAATAAGTTATAAAAAAAGAATATATTTTACAGTTTTGTATCTGCTTTTCTCATATTTAAACCATATTTCACTATTTCATGAGATGGAAGCATCTGTTCTATGACAAACAATGTGACACTTTCCAGAATAAACAAAGCAATTAACCCCTTCCCCTCGCACGCATTCCTGACCCTAATAACCAAAGCACATTTTTAATTTTTGCAACGCCTTTATATAAAAGTATATAACATTAAAATATTTGTATATACAGTGGGGAAAACAAGTATTCACCCAGCCACCAATTGTGAAAGTTCTCCCACTTAAAAAGATGAGGTCGGCCTGTAATTGTCGTCATAGGTAGACCTCAACTATGAGAGACAAAATGAGAAAACAAATCCTGAAAATCACATTGTCTGATTTGGAAAATACTTAAGACCCCCCAAAAAAAAAATTGTGAGAAAAGTATTCTAGGAGTAATACCTTCATTGGCTAACCAGAAAAATTATATTTGTAAGGTTTGTAGTATTGTCTGATGAAGGAGACTTTGTAGCTCTGAAAGCTTACAAATATATTTTTTCTGGTTAGCCAATAAAGGTATTACTCCTAGAATATTTTTCTCACAATTTATTTTTTGGGACTTAACTATTTACATTGATTTTTCTGGCTAACACAGTACCACAATAGTATTTGTATTGCACTTTGATTTGGAAATGTTTTTCAAATTTTGGTGGAAAATAAGTATTTGGTCAATAACAAAAGTTCATGTCAACACTTGGTTCTATAATCCTTTGTTGGCAATGAGAGAAGTTAAACGTTTTCTGTAAGTCTTCACGAAGTTGGCACACACTGTTACTGGTATGGCAACCCATTTCTCCATGCAGATGTCCTCTAGAGCAGGGGTCTCCAACCACCGGGCCGAAGACCGGGACCGGGCCGCGGGGGTCCCTGTGCCGGTCCATGGCACCGCCGCAGAACAACACTGCCGCCGCAGACCAGCACTGCAAAGTGAAAGTGCAGTCTGCGTGCGGCAGCTCAGAGCCCAATTCCCCACCCCTCAGTGACAAGGCTCAAGCAGAGGAGCCAGCAGCCAATCAGAGGGGATCATCTAACATTATGCGATGATGTCAGATGCTCTGCTGGGAATCTTGCCACTGAGGGGTGGGAAAGCGGGCTCTGAGCTGCTGGTCTGACGGCGGAGTGGTGAGGAAAGTGTGTGAGTGTGTGTATATGTGTGTGTGTGTGAGTGTGTGTGTATGTATGTGTGAGTGTGTGTGCATGTATGTGTGTGTGTATGTATGCATGTGTGAGTGTGTGTATATGTGAGAGTGTGAGTGTGTGTGTATGTGTGAGTGTGTGTGTATGTATGTGTGAGTGTGAATGTATGTGTGTGTATGTATGTGTGAGTGTATGTGTGAGTGTGTGTATGTATGTGTGAGTGTATGTATGTGTGAGTGTGTATATGTGAGTGTGTATGTGTGTGAATGTCTGAGTATGTGTGAGTGTGTGTATATATGTGTGTATGTGTGAGTGTGTGTATGTATGTGTATGTATTAGTGATGAGCGCGCATGCTCGGCGGTACTTGGTACTCGCCCGAGCACCACTCCGGATGCTCAAGGAACACAGAGTACCGCCGAGATGCTCGACTCCCCATCCCTGCATGTTGGCGCTCTTTACAGAGTCAGCCCACATGCAGGAATTGGCTACCAGACACTATAATGCCACAGCCATGTCGGTTGTGCCATTACAGTGATTGGCTGGCCGCACAGCGTCAGCAGCGCTGTGCTTGTGCTGATGGCTGGTGATTTAAACACAGCTGATCTGACAGCCGTGTTTTAATCTCCCACGCCGACACCGCTGGGAGATGAGCGGTTGCCGTCCCTGGGAGATAATTGGCACCCACCGCCGGGAGATGAGCGGCTCCTGCCGCTCATCTCCTGGCGACGGTCGACGTTTATCTCACGCTGGTGGCAACCGCTCATCTCCTGGCGGTGTCGGTACAAGAGCTTTAAACACAGCTGATCTGACAGCTGATTCAGGTCCTTGAACCTGATATTGATCATGTGATCGGTTTGCCGGCCAGCAAACCGATCAGATGATATTGGATCCGGATTGGACGTCGTGGGACCCTCGAACCTGGACTACGTCGGAAAGTGGTGGGGTTCTTTTCTTTAATAAAGATGGAGTCCCTAATTGTGTTCTGTTTTATTTCTAATACAAATATTTTTTCTCTGTGTGGTCATGTCTAATATTGACATGACCCCATGAATTTCGGGCCTATGGCCAGCTGTTAATACAAAGCTGGCCCTAATCCCTTTATTACCCAGTGAGCCACTGCACCAGGGCCCTGGATGAGTCGGTTACAGCGCTTGAAGATGGCGCATCTCTGAAAGCACCATTTTCTGGGGTGGCTGCGGACTGCAATTCACAGCGGGGAAGGGGAGCCAGAAAGCTTGGGCCACTCTGCACTGTGGATTCCAGCCCCCAGCTGCCTAGTTGTACCTGGGTGGACCAAAAATAGGGCGAAACCCCACTTATTTTTTTTTCAATTACTTCATGAAAATCATGAAATAATTAAAAAAAAAGTGCTTCCCTATATTTTTGTTTCCAGGCAGGTACAAATAAGCAGCTGGGGGTTGGGGACAGCCAGTACCTGCCTGCTGTACCTGGCTGGCATACAAAAATAGGGTGAAGCCCACGTCAAATTTTTTTTAATAGTTAATTAGAAAATGAAAAAAAATCCACAAATACATTTAGGGACTACATCTTTATTAACTCTCGACTCCATGTCTGAACGCTATCAGCTCTGCCACTCCTGCAGGCCCCTGGTGCCATCCGATCACTCCCTGTCCTTATGCCTGCTGCCTGTGCAGCAGGGGACATGGGGTGATCGGATGGCACCAGGGGCTGCAGGAGCCAGCGAGATCGCAAGTGACAATTATGCTTTCGGCAGTGCGCCGAGGGGGCCGCAAGCAAAATGGTCAAGTTTCCCCGTAGGATAACACTGGGCTCGTGTCGAGCACCCGAGCATCTCGATATGCTCGACCCGAGCATCGAGCACCATTTTACTGCTTGCTCATCATTAGTATGTATGTGTGTGTGTTATTAGGGGGCTGCAAGAGGATGATGGGGTTATTGGGGGCTGCAAGGGGATGATGGGGTTATTGGGGGGCTGCAGGGGGATGATTGGGTTATTGGGGGGCTGCAAGGGGATGATTGGGTTATTGGGGGCTGCAAGGGGATGATGGGGTTATTGGGGACTGCTGCAAGGAGATGATGGGGTTATTGAGGACTGCTGCAAGGGGATGATGAGGTTATTGGGGACTGCTGCAAGGGGATGATGAGGTTATTGGGGACTGCTGCAAGGGGATGATAAGGTTATTGGGGACTGCTGCAAGGGGATGGTGAGGTTATTGGGACTGCTGCAAGGGAATGATGGGTTATTGGGAACTGCTGCAAGGGGATGATGGGGTTATTTGGGACTGCTGCAAGGGGATATTGTGGGCTGCAAGGGGATGATGGGGATACCATATTGGGGGCTGCAAGGGGATGGAGAAATAAGATATTTCCTTAAAATAACACGTAGCGCACCTTTCCGGGAAACAGGGTACTAAACTCCACCCCTTCTCCATAGCCCCACCCATATGATAAAAGCCCCGCCCCTGTGCAAGCACACCCTGCCAGACCCCAGAAAAGTGGTCTTGCATAGAGCCGGTCCCCGGTGCAAAAAAGGTTGGGGACCACTGCTCTAGAGCAGTGATGTTTTGGGGCTTTCAACTCCCTCCAAAGTTTTTCTATAGGGTTGAGATCTGGAGACTGGCTAGGTCACTTCAGGACCTTGAAATGCTTCCTATGAAGCTACTCCTTTGTTGCCCTGGTGGTGTGCTTGGGATCATTGTCATGCTGAAAGACCCAGCCCCATTTCGTCTTCAAAGCCCTTGCTGATGGAAGGAGGCTTGCACTCAAAATCTCACAATACATGGCCCCATTTATTCTTTCATATACGTGGATTAGTCATCCAGGTCCCTTGGCAGAGAAACAGCTCCAAAGCATGATGTTGCCACCCCCATGCTTCACAGTAGGTATGGTGTTCTTTGGATGCAACTCAGCATTCTTTCTCCTCCAAACACAACAAGTTATGTTTCTACCAAAAAGCTCTACTTTGGTTTCATCCGACCATATGACATTCTCCCAATACTCTCCTGGATCATCCAAATGCTCTCTGGCAAACTTTAGATGGGCCCAAACATGTAATGGCTTAAGCAGGGGACACGTCTGGCACTGCAGGATTTAAGTACCTGGCGGCGTAGTGTGGTACTGATGGTAGCCTGTGTAATGTTGGTCCTAGCTCTCTGCAGGTCATTCTCTAGGTCCCCCCATGTGGTCATGTGATTTTTGCTCACCGTTCTTGAGATCATTTTGACCCCACAGGGTGAGATCTTGCGTGGAGCCCCAGATCATGAGAGATTATCAGTGGTCTTGTAGGTCTTCCATTTTCTAATTATTGCTTCCACAATTAATTTCTTCACACCAAGCTGCTTGCCTATTGCAGATTCAGTCTTCCCAGCCTGGTGCATGGTTACAATTTTGTTTCTAATATCTTTCGACAGCTCTTTGGTCTTCACCATAGTGGAGTTGGGAGGAAGTGTGACTGTTTGAGGTTGCAGATAGGTGTCTCTTATACTGATAACAAGTTTAAACAGGTGCCAGTTCTACAGGTAATGAGTGAAGGACATAGGAGCCTCTTAAAGAAGTTACAGGTCTGTGAGAGCCAGAAATCTTGCTTTTTTGCAGGTGAGCAAATACTTATTTTTTACCAAAATTTGAAAAAAAAATTCTTTCCAAATCAGACAATGTGATTTTCAGGATATCTTTTCTCATTTTGTCTTTCATAGTAGAGGTCTACCAATGACGACAATTACAGTCTTCTCATCTTTTTAAATAGGAAAACACAATTGGTGGCTGACTAAATACTTTTTTCCCCTCTGTATCCCCACGAATTTGATGTTTTTTTTTTCTTTCAGGAGTAACTGGGCTTTCTTGTGATATGTAATATGTATTACAAGAGTTCTTTTTTTCTATAAACCTTACAGAAAATGGCAAAGAAAGTGGGATCAAAGTACCGTATATACTCGCGTATAAGCCGAGTTTTTCAGCCCAAAAATTGGGCTGAAAAGTGCCCCCCTCGGCTTCTACGCGAGTCAATACGGCCCCCTCAAAGTTTGGCGCCCCCACCTCACTTTCTGGGCCCCCCCGCATGCAGCGCTGCGCATATACATTACCTGTCTAGCAGCTGTCACCCTCCGGTGGCAGATCGCGGCTCCCGGCTCCGGGCTCCATCTTCCTCGCTGACTTCCTGCTTGTCAGGTGACCGGCCGGCGTCGCGATGACGTCATCGCGATGAGCCCCGGTCACAAAGCAGGAAGACAGCGAGGAAGAAGGAGCCCGGAGCCGGGAGCCGCAATCCGCCACCGGAGGGTGACAGCTGCTAGACAGGTAATGTATATGCGCAGCGCTGCATGCGGGGGGGCCCAGAAAGTGAGGTGGGGGCGCCAAATTATGAGGGGGGCCCTGCTGGGGCCCTGTATACTACCACTGGGGCTGTATACTACCACTGGGGCTGTATACTACTACTGGGGCTGTATGTATACTACCACTGGGGCTATATACTACCACTGGGGCTGTATACTACCACTGGGGCTGTATACTACTACTGGGGCTGTATGTATACTACCACTGGGGCTATATACTACCACTGGGGCTGTATACTACCACTGGGGCTGTATACTACTACTGGGGCTGTATGTATACTACCACTGGGGCTATATACTACCACTGGGGCTGTATACTACCACTAGGGCTGTATACTACTACTGGGGCTGTATGTATACTACCACTGGGGCTATATACTACCACTGGGGCTGTATACTACCACTGGGGCTGTATACTACTACTGGGGCTGTATGTATACTACCACTGGGGCTATGTACTACCACTGGGGCTGTATACTACTACTGGGGCTGTATGTATACTACCACTGGGGCTATATACTACCACTGGGGCTGTATACTACTACTGGGGCTGAATATACCACTGGGGCTGCTGTATACTACCACTGGGGCTGTATACTACCACTGGGGCTGAATATACCACTGGGGCTGCTGTATACTACCACTGGGGCTGTATACTACCACTGGGGCTGTATACTACCACTGGGGCTGTATATACCACTGGGGCTGTATATACCACTGGGGCTGCTGTATACTACCACTGGGGCTGTATACTACCACTGGGGCTGTATATACCACTGGGGCTGCTGTATACTACCACTGGGGCTGCTGTATACTACCACTGGGGCTGTATACTACCACTGGGGCTGTATATACTACTGGGGCTGCGTGTATACTACCACTGGGGCTGTATATACTACTGGGGCTGCGTGTATACTACCACTGGGGCTGTATATACTACTGGGGCTGCGTGTATACTACCACTGGGGCTGCTGCTGTATACTACCACTGGGGCTGCTGTATTTACCTCTGGGGCTGCTGTATACTACCACTGGGGCTGCTGCTGTATATACCACTGGGGCTGCTGCTGTAACACTGCTGAGGCCTGTATATACCACTGGGGAGGCTGCTGTATACCACACTGCTGGGGGCTGTATACCTGTGCTGGAGTCCACCCTCGGCTTATACGCGAGTCAATACGTTTTCCCAGTTTTTGGGGGCAAAAGTAGGGGGGTCGGCTTATACACGGGTCGGCTTATACACGAGTATATACGGTAGTTTTCTTCAACTTCATATATAATTATTTTTAAATAAATACTTTTATATAGTTTCTTAGTTTATATCTCTAGATTTATTTCCATTTTTGTCCTGTTTACATGGTTACCAAATATACTTAAGTATGGCATTTTTTTTTACAATATTATATGATTGAAAATACATTAGTATATTTTGCATTTAATACGTAAAAAATTCATAAGTCATGACATTATGTTTTAAAACACAGAACACATTCAGAAGAATATACCTTACATTACACATTCCTTTTACATTATTTGAAAAACTATGCAATGTACTATACACACATACGGGTATTAGGCTACGTTCACATGTAGCGTATTTCTGCATTTGAGCAGCGCTTTTTAGCGCTTGTGTAAATGTAGTGAAACACAGTGCTGTAACGCATCCCAGCAAAAGCAATGGCTTTTGCTCAAATGCGTTCACATGGTCCATAATTTTGAGGATGCGCTTTGAGCTGCAAAGCACATCTGCAAAGACAATGACCATGTCAATTGTTTTAATTTTTTTTTACACGCTTTTACTCTCTTTGCCACGTTCCCCTGGTGATCGCTTCTCTAGCTGGCACCGTAGGACCTTGTGCAGGACCTTAAACAGCACCAAGTGAGTGGGCGACGTCACCGGTCACATGGTGCTGCGGGGTCCTAGAGGCAGGGATCCGAAGACACCGCCGAGGGTCACCAAGGGAGCGTGGCAAGGTAAGTAAAGCGCAGGCCATTTACACACAGAATGCTGCGTTCTGTGAAGATATGTTCTTTGTGCAGTTTTGCGCCAAAAACGGATCCTTACAAGAAAGCTGTGTGTGAACGTAGCCTTATTCAATATACATATTATGGCCTTTTTAATACTTTTGCTTGTCTCTGAAATTACACATGATATGTTATAAAAAAGGTTATACATTTAGATACCATGTATATTAGAGTATAAACCGAGTTTTTCAGCATATTTTTAAGATGAAAAATGCCCCCTTTGGTTTACACTCAAGCCGTGTTCTTTTGCTGTGGGGGTGGGGGTGGCTGTGACCAGAGGCTGGAGCAGGCAGCAGGAGGTCACCTAGGTCCACTCATTAGTCTAATATAAAATTCACTGCATGCAACCTGCTCATCACCTCAATACTGAAGCCGTTGCTGAGAGGTGAGCGGGGGGAGAGGTGAATATAAGACTAATGAGCGGGCCCACTTGACCACCCACTGCCTCTGCAGCCCCATGCAATGATGTGTGTGTATATTCACTGCCTCCCGTGCAGTATCCTTGGCATGGGAGACACTGAATATCTCAGTGGGCGATTTAATTCATCTCCTCATCACTCCCAAACCTATCTTAGGCCAGCATCTGATCATGTGAGTGGTGCAGGACAGTGACGTCATCGCTGCGCGCACTGCTCACGTGATCAGATGCCCGGAGCAAGACAGGAAGATGGCGTGGTGCTGCAGGGGAGTGAGGGGGAAGTAAGTTAAATACTTTATTTTTGTGTTTGTGCCAGCAATGGGGGGCCTAATACCAAGATGAGAGGCTTATATACCATGATGAGGGGGCAATGTACCTAGATGGGGAATGACATACCATGATGGGGGGCTATGTACTTAGATGGGGGATGATTTACCAGGATGAGGGGGCTATGCACCAGGATAGAGGGCTATATACTATTATGGGGGCTATGTACCTAGATGGAGGATGATATACCAGGACGAGGGGGCTATGTACCATGATGTGGGACTATGTACCAGGATGGGGGATGATATAGCAAGATGGGCACTATGTAGAAGGCTCAGGGATGATATACCAGGCTGGTGGATGATATACCCGATGGGGGGGCTGCTGCATTTCCTACCCTAGGTGTCACGATCTCCACATTGCCTGTGTTGCTCTAGGTTTGTGGAGACTGTCAGGCTGTGACTCAATCACCTGAATTCAGCTCGCTTAATTAAGAGACTATTTAAACTAGCATGCAGCTCTGCTCTGGGTCAATTGTACATTTGTGTGTCAGTATCCCAGGTTTTCCAGCCTGCCGTTTGACCATATTGCCCTCAGTCAACATGGAGATCATTGTTTTGTTTGCCCTTCTTCCTGTCTCGTTTGCATAAAGACCTGGCTCAGTTGATCATTAATTGCTTGAGTATACTGGTTCCTGGTCTGCTCCTGCTCAGCTGTTCTCCTTGGTCCACTTACTTCCCTGGAGCTCTGTGAGATCTCGGTTCTTCCTAAAGCTTCCTGCATTGTGCTCCTGGTTCCGCTGCTTCTATCTTCAGGCTCGGATGTTTCAAGTTTGTAAGCAACTTCCCGGTCATT
>JARQOC010000008.1:71700956-71837814 GCA_033576535.1 Allobates femoralis
TGAGGGACATATATACTGATTGTAAGATGGACACTGGCAATATAAGATAGACCCCATTTAACATTAAAAATGATCTTTTTGTCGCTCTTCCTTCACCAAATTTGGGATGCGTCTTATAATCCGATGCATTTTATAAAGCGAAAAATACGGTATACTCATTTCTTACAGGATGGCTTTTTATATTGGGGACAGCTCTCTCAGCCATGTCTCACAAAATCAGAAAAGAGAGAAGCTAGGACTTGTATAAAAGTATAGTGAGGCTTCCTCCTGTTAGGTGGCTCTAAATGCTGTGATAGGCTTATCACAATGATGACATCTGTGATAAGCCTATTGCAGTCATTTTCCCTGTCCTTGTGCCAACTGTAGGTTTAAACCCGGAGCATAGAAATTTCACAGCAGCTTTCATTCCAATATATTCTGAAATGTGACTGTAAAAAGGAAAACTACGGTAGCAGTCTTTAAAAGTGGACTGTGGAGTCGGAAAGCCAAATCTCTGACTCCAACTCCGACTTCTCAATTTCCCTAAATCCAAATCCACAACTCTGACTCCTTCATACATGGCTCATATCTAAGCGAAAAATGTTAGTACAATGTGAACATCAGGTTTTTAATTATTATACTATTAGATGATGGCCCGATTCTAACGCATCGGGTATTCTAAAATATGTATGTAGTTGACATACTGTGACTGACAGAACTTGTTCAGTCAACGTGAGTGAACTACATATACAATTGTGGACAAAAGTATTGACACCACTGCAGTTCTGTCAGATAATGCTCAGTTTTTTTCCTGAAAATGATTGCAATCACAAATTATTTGGTATTATTATCTTCATTTAATTTGTCTTCAATGAAAAAAGACAAAAAGAATTGTCCTAAAGCCAAATGGGAAATAATTGCACACCAAACATAAAAAAGGGGGTGGACAAAAGTATTGGTACGGTTAAAAAAATCATGTGATGCTTCTCTAATTTGTGTAATTAACAGCACCTGTAACTTACCTGTGGCACCTAACAGGTGTTGGCAATAACTAAATCACACTTGCAGCCAGTTGACATGGATTAAAGTTGACTCAACCTCTGTCCTGTGTCCTTGTGTGTACCACATTGAGCATGGAGAAAAGAAAGAAGACCAAAGAACTGTCTGAGGACTTGACAAACCAAATTGTGAGGAAGCATGAGCAATCTCAAGGCTACAAGTCCATCTCCAAAGACCTGAATGTACTTGTGCCTACAGTGCGCAGTGTTATCAAGAAGTTTAAAGCCCATGGCACTGTGGCAAACCTCCCTAGATGTGGACGGAAAAGAAAAATTGACGAGAGATTTCAACGCAAGATTGTGCGGATGGTGGATAAAGAACCTCGACTAACATCCAAACAAGTTCAAGCTGCCCTGCAGTCCGAGGGTGCAACAGTGTCAACCCATACTATCCGTCGGCGTCTGAATGAAAAGGGACTGTATGGTAGGATACCCAGGAAGACCCCACTTCTTACCCCGAGACATAAAAAAGCCATGCTGGAGTTTGCCAAAACTTACCTGAGAAAGCCTAAAACGTTTTGGAAGAATGTTCTCTGGTCAGATGAGACAAAAGTAGAGCTTATTGGGCAAAGGCATTAACATAGAGTTTACAGGAGAAAAAAGGAGGCATTCAAAGAAAAGAACACGGTCCCTACAGTTAAACATGGCGGAGGTTCCCTGATGTTTTGGGGTTACTTTGTTGCCTCTGGCACTGGACTGCTTGACCGTGTGCATGGCATTATGAAGTCTGAAGACTACCAACAAATTTTGCAGCATAATGTAGGGCCCAGTGTGAGAAAGCTGGGTCTCCCTCAGAGCTCATGGGTCTTCCAGCAGGACAATGACCCAAAGCACACTTCAAAAAGCACTAGAAAATTGTTTGAGAGAAAGCACTGGAGACTTCTAAGGTGGCCAGCAATGAGTCCAGACCTGAATACCATAGAACACCTGTGGAGAGATCTAAAAATGGCAGTTTGGAAAAGGCACCCTTCAAATATCAATCGACCTGGAGCAGTTTGCCAAAGAAGAATGGTCTAAAATTCCAGCAGAGCATTGTAAAAAACTCATTGATGGTTACCGGAAGCGGTTGATCGCAGTTATTTAGGCTAAAGGTTGTGCAACCAAGTATTAGGCTGAGGGTGCCAATACTTTTGTCTGGCCCATTTTTGAAGTTTTGTGTGAAATGATCAATGTTTTGCTTTTTGCTTCATTCTCTTTTGTGTTTTTTCATTGAAGACAAATTAAATGAAGATTGTATATATACAGTTGTGGCCAAAAGTATTGACACCCCTGCAATTCTGTCAGATAATACTCAGTTTGGTTTCTCAAATCTTCAGACAGTTCTTTGGTCTTCTTTCTTTTCTCCATGCTCAATGTGGTACACACAAGGACAAAGGACAGAGGTTGAGTCAACTTTAATCCATGTCAACTGGCTGCAAGTGTGATTTAGTTATTGCCATCACCTGTTAGGTGCCACAGGTAAGTTACAGGTGCTGTTAATTACACAAATTAGAGAAGCATCACATCATTTTTCTAACAGTGCCAATACTTTTGTCCATCCCATTTTTTATGTTTGGTGTGGAATTATATCCAATTTGGCTTAAGGACAATTATTTTTGTGTTTTTTCATTGAAGACAAATTAAATTAAGATAATAATACCAAAGGATTTGTGATTGCAATCATTTTCAGGAAGAAACTGAGTATTATCTGTCAGAATTGCAAGGGTGTCAATACTTCTGGCCACAACTGTATAGCGGTGCTATGGTATATGGCAGTACATTACAGTACATGTATAGCAACACTATAGTATATGGCGATACACTACAGTACATGTATAGCAGCACTATAGTATATGGCGGTACATTACAGTACATGTATAGCAGCACTATAGTGTATGGCGGTACATTACAGTACATGTACAGCAGCCCTATGGTATATGGCGGTACATTACAGCACATGTATAGCAGCGCTATGGTATATGGCAGTATATTACAGTACATGTATAGCAGTGTTATAGTATATGGCGGTACATTACAGTACATGTATAGCAGCACTATAGAATATGGCGGTACAGTACAGTACATGTATAGCAGTGTTATAGTATATGGCGGTACATTACAGTACATGTATAGCAGCACTATAGTATATGGTGATACATTACAGTACATTTAATAAAATATTGTTTATACACTGGAGCTAGTCAGTTTAAAGGGAGACTTTGCCTTCTCACTTAGATTAGGCTCAGTCAATTATAATGATCATTGTAGCTGCTAGTAAGCCTTGGGGGACTACCATGCATCATCCCACCTAGAAATGTCTCAATGATATGTTTAATATGGGCCCAGCACTAACAAAAACCCTTTATCAATGGCTATCAAATAAACAAACCAAGATTATGTTGATTAACCGTTAATCCGGATATTTATTTAATTAATATATTTTCATGTAAAATAAAAATCTATATAAAATTCACCTTAGTAAAAATTACTTTAATAAAATTTTCTAAAAAATTATTAAAACCATAGATTCGGATACTAATCGATTACATATCACGCAATTGATTTAGGTCTTGTGATGGGAAAGTGCACGTTCTTTGATGGCCTTGTGTCTCCCCTGGAACGTCTGCGGAGTACTAAAAATATACAGTTTATTAGTGTTTATATATAAACCTATGGGTGTCAGCTTGCCTCTATATAAACTTATTATGGCCTTTTTACCTTTTAGGTGTCAATAATTCCTTCTCCACTCTTAATATCTATTCAACTTTTACATTGCGAAAGACGGCTACATGTATCATCAAGAGTCTTTCTTCTTGATCTCGGGCTTTCTTCTTTAGTTTCTATATATTACTCCATTCCCTTCTAACAGATACATTTCCTATGTCAGTACATTGTTATTATATTATGCACAAGAAATATTAGGTGTAAATACCTTATTTTGTTCATCAAAGTATAAGGGGTCATTATCTCTTTATATGGACTGTTGCATCTCCTGGTTCTGTGGATTGTATAACTGAGGTTTTACTTCTTTTGATATAGTTATCAGCTTCATCTATATATACATGTATATATAGTGATTTACTCTAAATACAATGTGTCTCCCTACTGTGTCTCAATATTGTGCTCTGCTATATGGTGTAAACTTCAACAATAGTTCTTTGTGTCATTTTTGTGCTTTTACAGTCTCATTTAATAATTTACAGTGTTAACCAAATTCTTACATTAGAATTATTTTATCTTTGTACCTACATTGTGCTCCCTCATATATGTGTTCAGCTCTAAATCTCTTAGCGTCATCTACTGTGCAGGTGTTTAATTAACATGTTGGTTAATTAAACACCTGCACAGTAGATGACGCTAAGAGATTTAGAGCTGAACACATATATGAGGGAGCACAATGTAGGTACAAAGATAAAATAATTCTAATGTAAGAATTTGGTTAACACTGTAAATTATTACTTTTTATATAGATTTTTATTTTACATGGAAATATATTAATTAAATAAACATCCGGAATAACGGTTAATCAACATAATCTTGGTTTGTTTATTTGATAGCCATTGATGAAGGGTTTTTGTTAGCGCTGGACCCATATTAAACATATCATTGAGACATTACAGTACATGTATAGCAACACTATAGTATATGGTGGTACATTACAGTACATGTATAGCAGCGCTATAGTATATGGCGGTACATTACAGTACATGTATAGTATGCACTATAGTATATGGCAGTACATTACAGCAATATGGTATATGGCGATACTCCGCTCCCTGCGGCCCCCTCGCTCCTCCACAGTAAAAGTAAAAATAAAAAAATACTCAGTGAGGATACTCACCTGTCCACTGGCTCGTTCCACCTCCGTCTTCTAGGTCCTACAGGCCTTTAGGACCTGTCGTTGCCTGGGAAACCGATCAGTTGATCGGTCACATGACCGCTAACTGCCGGGACGGCAGGATGGAGCAGGGGGGCAGGATTGAGCAGGGGGACAGGATGGTGACGGGGGGGGGGGGGTAAACAGGATGTTGGCGGGGGGGGGGGACAGGATGGAGGCGGGGGGCAGGATGGAGGCAGGGGGAAAGATGGAGCGAGCGGGGCAGCATGGAGCGAGTGGGGCAGCATGGAGTGAGCGGGCCAGCATGCAGCAAGCGGGGGAAAGGATGGAGGTGGGGGCAGGATGGAGCAAGTGGGGCAGGATGGAGCGAGCGGGGCAGGACAGAGCGAGCGGGGCAGGACAGAGCGAGCGGGGCAGGATGGAGTGAGCAGGGCAGGATGGAGCCGGGAAGGGGGGGGGCAGGATGGATGCAGGGAGGCAGGATGGATGTGGGGGGCAGGATGGAGCTGGGGGGGGGCAGGATGGATGTGGGGGGGCAGGATGGATGTGGGGGAGCAGGATGGAGGCGGGGGGCAGGATGGAGGTGGGGGGCAGGATGGAGCCAGCAGGGCATGGAGCCAGGGGGGCAGGATGGAGGCGGGGGGGCAGGATGGAGCCAGCAGGGCATGGACCCAGAGCGGCAGGATGGAGGTGGAGGGGCAGGATGGAGCCGGCAGGACATGAAGCCAGGGGGGTAGGATGTAGCCAGGGGGCCGGATGGTGATGGGGGGGCAGGATGGAGCGATCGGGGCAGGATGGAGCCAGCGGGTCAGGATAGTGGCGAGGGGGGGCAGGATGGCAGGATAGAAGCGGGGGGGAAGCAGGAATGAGCCAGCGGGACAGGATGGAGCGAGCATGGCAGGATGGATGCGGGAGGTGCAGGATGGAGCTGCGGGGAAGGATGGATGTGTGGGGGGCAGGATGGATGTGGGGGAGCAAGATGGAACCGGGGGAGCAGGATGGAGGTGGAGGGCAGGATGGAGGCGGGGCAGGATGGAGCCAGCAGGGCATGGAGCCAGGGGGCAGGATGGAGGTGGAGGGGCAGGATGGAGCCGGCAGAGCATGGAGCCAGGGGGGCAGGATGGAGCCAGGGGGCCAGATGGTGGTGGGGGGCAGGATGGAGCGATGGGAGCTGGATGGAGCAAGCGGGGCAGGATGGTGGTGAGGGGGGGGGCAAGATGGCAGGATGGAGGCGGGGGGGCAGGATGGAGTGAGAGGGGCAAGATGGAGCGGGCGGGGCAGGATGGAGCGAGCGGTGCAGGATGGAGCTGGGAAGGGGGGGATAGGATAGAGGCGAGGGGGCAGGATGGAGCTGGGGGGGGGCAGGATGGATGTGGGGGGGCAGGATGGATGTGGGGGAGCAGGATGGAGGCGGGGGGCAGGATGGAGCCAGCAGGGCATGGAGCCAGGGGAGCAGGATGAAGGCGGGGGGGCAGGATGGAGCCAGCAGGGCATGGAGCCAGGGCGGCAGGATGGAGGCGGAGGGGCAGGATGGAGCCGGCAGGGCATGAAGCCAGGGGGGTAGGATGGAGCCGGGGGGCCGGATGGTGGTGAGGCAGGATGGAGCCATCGAGGCAGGATGGTGGCGAGGGGAGGGGGGCAGGATGGCAGGATAGAGGCAGGGGGACTGGATGGAGCGAGCGGGGCAGGATGGAGCGAGCGAAGCAGGATAGAACGAGCGGGGCAGGATGGAGCCGGGGAGCAGGATGGAGCTGGGGGGGGTGCAGGATGGATGTGGGGGGGCAGGATGGATGTGGGGGAGCAGGATGGATATGGAGGAGCAGGATGGAGCCGGGGGAGCAGGATGGAGGTGGGGGGGCAGGATGGAGCCAGCAGGGCATGGAGCCAGGGGGCAGGATGGAGGTGGGGGGGCAGGATGGAGGCGTGGGGCAGGATGGAGCGAGCGGAGCAGGATGGAGCCGGGGGGGAGGATGGGCAGGGGGGCAGGATGGAGCCGGGAGGGGGAAGGATGGATGCGGGGGGGCAGAATGGAGCCGGGGGGGGCAGGAAGGAGCCAGCAGGGCATGGAGCCAGAGGGCAGGATGGAGGTGGGGGGCTGGATGGAGCCAGCAGGGCATGGAGCCAGTGGGGCAGGATGGAGGTGGGGGGCAGGATGGAGCCAGCAGGGCATGGACCCAGGGCAGCAGGATGGAGGTGGAGGGGCAGGATGGAGCCAGGGGGCCGGATAGTGGCGAGGGGGGGGCAGTATGGAGCGATGGGGGCAGGATGGTGGTGAGGGGGGGGCAGGATGGCAGGATGGAGGCGGGGGGACAGGATGGAGCGAGCGGGGCAGGATGGAGCGGGTGGGGCAGACTGGAGTGAGCGGTGCAGGATGGAGCCGGGAAGGGGGGACAGGATAGAGGCGAGGGGGCAGGATGGAGCCGGGGGGGGCAGGATAGAGATGGGAGGGCAGGATGGATGTGGGGGGGGGGCAGGATGGATGGATGTGGGGGAGCAGGATGGATGTGGGGGAGCAGGATGGAGGTGGGGGGGCAGGATGGAGCCAGTCAGGGCATGGAGCCAGGGAGCAGGATGAAGGCGGGGGGGCAGGATGGAGCCAGTAGGGCATGGAGCCAGGGTGGCAGGATGGAGGCGGAGGGGCAGGATGGAGCCGGCAGGGCATGAAGCCAGGGGGTTAGGATGGAGCCAGGGGGCCGGATGGTGGGGGGGCAAGATGGATGTGGGGGGCAGGATGGATGTGGGGGAGCAAAATGAAGACGGGGGAACAGGATGGAGGCGGGGGCAGGATGGAGGTGGGGGGGCAGGATGGAGCCAGCAGGGCATGGAGCCAGGGGGCAGGATGGAGGCGGGGGGGCAGAATGGAGCTGGCAGGGCATGAAGCCAGGGGGGCAGGATGAGCCAGCAGGGCAGGATGGTGGCGAGGGGGGGTAGGATGGCGGCGGGGGGCAGGATGGTGCGAGCAGGACACGATGGAGCGAGCGGGGCAGGATGGAGCAAGCCGGGTAGGATGGAGCTGGGAGGGGGAGGCAGGATTGATCCGGGGGGGGGCAGGATGGATCCGGGGGGCAGCATGGATGCGGGCAGGATGGATGCGGGGGGCAGGATGGATGTGGGGGAGCAAGATGGAGGCAGCGGGCAGGATGGAGGCGGGGGGCAGGATGGAGCAAGTGAAGCAGGATGGAGCGAGCGGGGCAGGATGGAGCAATCGGGGCTGGAAGGAGCGAGCAGGGCTGGATGGAGCCAGCGGGGCAGGATGGTGGCGAGGGTGGGCAGGATGAAGGCGGGTAGGCAGGATGGAGTGAGCGGGGCAGGATGGAGCCGGGGGGGCAGGACGGAGCCGGGGAGCAGGATGGAGCAGAGGGAAGCAGGATGCATGCAGGGGGCGGATGGCAGGATGGATGCGGGGGGGCAGGATGGAGCGGGGGGCAGGATGGATCAGGATGGATGCGGGGCAGGATGGATGCGGGGGGGGCAGGATGAGCCGAGGTGCAGGATGGATGCGGGGGAGCAGGATGGAGCCGGGGGGGGGCAGGATGGAGCCGGGGGGGCAGGATGGAGCCGGGGGGGCAGGATGGAGCCGGGGGGTGGGGGCAGGATGGAGCCGGGGGGCAAAATGGAGCCAGGGGGGGCAGGATGGAGCCGGGGGGGGTGCAGGATGGAGCCTGGGGGGCAGGATGGAGCCAGGCTGGCAGGATGAATGCGGGGGGGGGGGCAGGATGGATGCGGGGATGCAGGATGGAATCAGGGGGGGGGCAGTATGGAGCCGGGGGACAGGATGGAGGCGGGAGGCAGGATCCCCCTCGCCCCCCTCTGTTCTCACCGTCTTTTGCAGCGGTCATGTGACAGTGCGGACCGTGTGTTGTCACACCAGCCCGCCCTGTAACATGACCGCTGTGTGTACAGAGGGAGAAGAGTGGTAAGAACAGCGGGAGGCGAGGGGATAAGCGAGGGAGAGGTGAGGAGAGGCAAGGAGAAGGCGAGGGGGAGGCGAGAAGAGGCGAGGGAGAGGCGAGGAGGGAGGTGGTGGGTACCGGTGCCGGGGGTCGCTGCGGTCGTACATGTAGCCTGGCGACAGCGACGCTATGCATCGCTGTTGCCAGGTTACAGCTACTATATAATCGCCTAATTTTGAATGCGCGCGGCTTTTTGCATACACGGCGCTCATTGGTTGCCGCTGCTAGTGGCATCAGGCAGACACGATTAGGTGATTATATAGTAGACTAGTAAAAAGGCCCGATGCTATCGCATCGGGAGTGGGGTGACATCAAGATGGGGGTGGGCTGTTTGGCATTGGGGCAGCAGCTGTCACTTCACCCTGTGGGGCATCAGCGGGGCACTGTGGGGAGTGAGGCCATGTGGGGGGGTAAGAGGGGTGAGCAGGGGCAGTGTGGGGTGAGTGGGGAGGTTAAAGGGGTAAACAGCGGCAGTGTGGGGTGAGTGGGGGCTGAGCAGGGACAGTGTGGGGTGAGTGGGGGCATGAGCAGGGGCAGTGTGGGTGAGTGGGGGGTTTAGCAGGGGCAGTGTGGGTGATTGGGGGCAGTTGGGGGGTGAGAGTGGTAAGCAGGGTGTGTGGGTGACTGGGGGGGGTAAGCAGGAGCAGTGTGGGTGAGTGGGGGCGGTGAGAGGGGTAAGCAGGTACAGAGTGGGGGCATGAGCAGGGGCAGTGTGGGGAGTGAGGGCATGTGGGGGGTAAGAGGGGTGAGCAGGGGCAGTGCGGGTGAGTGGGGGGGGTAAGCAGGGGCAGTGTGGGTGAGTATGGGGGTAAGCAAGGGCAGTGTGGGTGAGTGGGGTGGGCTATGCAGGGGCAGTGTGGGTGAGTGGGGGCAGTGTGGGTGAATAGGGGGGTAAGCAGGGGCAGTGTGGTGAGTGAGTGAGGGCATAGGGGGGGGTAAGAGGAGTGATCAGGAGTGTGGGTGAGTGGGGGGTAAGCAGGGGCAGTGTGGGTGAATGGGGGGGCTATGCAGGGGCAGTGTGGGTAAGTGGGGGCAGTGTGGGTGAGTAGGGGGTAAGCAGGGGCAGTGTGGTAAGTAGGCGCAGTGTGGGTGAGTAGGGGGTAAGCAGGGGCAGTGTGGGGAGTGAGTGAGGACATACGGGGGGTAAGAGGAGTGAGCAAGGGTAGTGTGGGTGAGTGGGGGGTAAGCAGGGGCAGTGTGGTGATTGGGGGGTAAGCAGGGGCAGTGTGGGGATGAGTGAGGACATACGGGGGGTAAGAGGAGTGAGCAGGGGCAGTGTGGGTGAGTGGGGGGTAAGCAGGGGCAGTGTGGGTGAGTAGGGGGTAAGCAGGGGCAGTGTGGGTAAGTGGGGGCAGTGTGGGTGAGTAGGGGGTAAGCAGGGGCAGTGTGGGTAAGTGGGGGCAGTGTGGGTGAGTAGGGGGTAAGCAGGGGCAGTGTGGGGAGTGAGTGAGGACATACGGGGGGTAAGAGGAGTGAGCAAGGGTAGTGTGGGTGAGTGGGGGATAAGCAGGGGCAGTGTGGGGGGTGATTGGGGGGTAAGCAGGGGCAGTGTGGGGAGTGAGTGAAGACATACGGGGGGTAAGAGGAGTCAGCAGAGGCAGTGTGGGCGAGTGGGGGGTAAGCAGGGGCAGTGTGGGTGATTGGGGGGTAAGCAGGGGCAGTGTGGGGAGTGAGTGAGGAGATACGGGGGGTAAGAGGAGTGAGCAGGGGCAGTGTGGGTGAGTGGGGGGTAAGCAGGGGCAGTGTGGGTGATTGAGGGGTAAGCAGGGGCAGTGT
This sequence comes from Allobates femoralis, assembly GCA_033576535.1. Lineage (NCBI taxonomy): Eukaryota > Metazoa > Chordata > Amphibia > Anura > Aromobatidae > Allobates > Allobates femoralis. The sequence continues at coordinate 71,711,540 of JARQOC010000008.1, forward strand.
GGGTGATTGGGGGGTAAGCAGGGGCAGCGTGGGTGCAGATCTCAGCCCCGCCACCCCTGTAGCCTTGGTTGAAGACCCGGGGGGGTGGTAACAGACTACAGCCCCGCCGCTCCCTGCGTGGAGCGGGCATTGGTGGGGGTATGTGGTGTCCGGCGACAGCATTTTTGCGCTTCCGGCCAGTGTCGGCGCCATCGCTCGCAGCGCGTGATAGCGGCACAGTGGCCGGAAGCGCAAAACTGCTGATTATGTATATAGATAATCAAGTTTTTTAGATAGAACATAATAATTAATAGTAATAATATTCAGCACATTCTGCATTAAACTACTGTTACCAATTTATTATATATTTTAGGAGTTGGAGTCAGTCCATTTTCTACCGACTTTGACTCCACCAAAATGGACACGGATTCTGGCTCCACAGCTCTATTTTAAGGGGTTAAAATGCCTCTCAATAGAACACATTAATCCACAAAATGTGATTTGGTCAAGAGATTCTATCCTCGGTCAATTTTTATCATCTTAATATTTAATTTTTGTCATCATATTATATGGCACTTTGTAGTTACAATTGCTCATTTGGCCTTTTTACCCAATAATTCTGCTTTGTGTGAAAGCAGGAAGTCTCTTTTCCCTGCATGAGTAAATCCCCTCTTGATTTTCTGACCCAACTGCTCTACTTTTCCTACTGCCATTGACTTTTGCAAACATGATTCATGAAGGGAAAATAGACTTCCTGTTTCTACATATAGGTTAAAATGAGTAAGCTGGGAGGTCATAGACCTAATGGAAAACAGAGGAGTTAACTGAGTAGAAAGGCAAGATGAGCAATTGTAAGTACACATTGCTATATATGGTAACTGCAATCTAATATATAAAGCTGAATGTTTGTGTATGTATGTATGTATGTATGTGTGTATATCCGGGATTGGCATCTACACTGTCGCAACTACAGCCACAAATGTTTGCACAGTCACACGTCTGGACCCCGAAAGCGTCATAGACTATGTTGTGAGGCGAAATTTTAACCCTGCGCGTTCCAGTTCACCAAACAATTTTGCCCCTATCTACATAATGGGGAAAAAGTGAATGTAAAAGTGTTGGAGAAAAATCGACAGCTGTCAGCTATAGCCACAAAATTTTGCACAGTCACACATCTGGACCCCGGGACGTCATGCTATGTTGTGAGGCGAAATTTTAACCCTGCGCATTCCAATTCACCAAACAATTTTGCCCCTATCTACATAATGGGGAAAAAGTGACAGTTACCAGTTGACAGTTGTGAATGAGAGGGGCGTAATGATAGTGCCAAAGACTAACAGCACATACCAGCATATAGTCACTAAGGTGGGGCCCCAACATGAGATATTCACCACGCACGGGGACATGTATACACACCACACGCACACAAAGAGTAACAGCAAGTGTATAGTCGCTAAGGTGTAGCCCCAACATTGAAGACTCACCACGCACTCGAACAAACACACACACACCACAAAGAGACACACAAAACACAGAGACACACACACCCCCACGGGGACACACACACACTCTATAGCGACACATGCACTCACCCCACAGGGACACACACATACCACAAAGTGACACAGACACCACAGACACACACACCACACAGACCCCCCCACAGGGACACACACACATAGCCACCGTATAGGGACACATGCACTCACCCCACATGGACATACACACACCACAAAGAGACACACACCACACAGACCCCCCACAGGGACACACACACACACCACAAAGAGACACACACAACACAGAGACACACACACCCCACACAGACACCCCCCCCACAGGGACGCGCACACATACACACCCTATAGGGACACATGCACTCACCCCACAGGGACACACAACACACAAAGAGACACACATATCACAGATACACACATACACCACACAGACCCCCCCCACAGGGACACACACACATACACACACCACAAAGAGACACACACAACAGAGACACACACCACACAGACCCCCCCACAGGGACACACACACACCGTATAGGGACACATTCACTCACCCCACTGGGACACACACACACACCCCAGGGACACACACACCACACAAACAGTCACAGATGTGCACAAATCACATCACACAACTCGCCTCATACGTGTGCTATCTTTAATTTCCAAACATAAACATCTGATTAAAAACAGCCAATGTGCAACACGTGCCATATAGGGAATTAAGGCAGATGTCAGTCACATGAGCTGTCTATTATGTGTATGTGTGAGGTAACATATACTGCCCGGCCAGGGGGAGGGTTTACTGTTAGCTGGAGATTTATTAGGCTGCCTATAGCAATCAATCACAGCTCAACTTCTATTTTCTTACAGGTCATTAATATGACATATTCAAATTCTATTTTGTTATAGCTAACATCAGTTATTTATTAACCCGGGCGTAGCTGGGTACTACAGCTAGTATATTAATAAACATTTTGAGTGCATCTTTAAGCTTTGTTGCCTTGCACATGTGTTGCATTTTTTTCTGCACAGGGAAACAAATTCACAAGGGGTTTAATATTATTTACTAATGTTATTAATGTAGTATTGGTTTATATCAAAGTAGGCGAGCTGCCTAAGGCACTTTACATACCAACATCATGGTTTTGTGGTACCATAAAGTTCAAGCAATAAAATATGCAATTCTGCTTAGTACAAAAAGAACCTTAAAAAGAGAACGCGCTCTGTCATCACAGCTCCAAGAAACATGGAACTCATGATGCCTGTGTTTACTTTAGATCCATAAATTTAGATCCATAAATGTTTGTAGAGAAATATGTTCATTATTCTTTTTAACATGTTGTAGTCATGTACTTTTCAATTTTTACATTTCCTTGAGGGCAACTAGATAAACTCTTTCTGCATTGTGTGTAGATATGCAGCAGAGTGTATTTGTTTTATGGCAAATCCAATCTATGGAGTGATGGACATGCAAACCTTTCCTGGTAGATAACAGAGAGCGACTGGAGAGATGCATACATGGCCTTATCTGTGTATAGTGTTGCAGTCATAATTTATGCACTTCTGGAGTATAGAACCATATAGTTATCAATAAATCCCCAATATTCTGTTGTATTTGATCTTGTCTATACATTAAAGGTGACAAGTGCATTGAAGGCATTCGGCCAGATTTATTAAAGGGATCCTGTCACCCCCAAAACACCTCAAAAGCTATTAAAAGATGTCCCTAGAGCATATTCACACTTACCATACACTCCTTTTAGCTCCTAAATGCAGCTAGTGAAAATGAAGATAAATGTTATTACACTACCTCATTAGTGATGATAATTAGTGACTATGGTATGCATAGTCACCATGGCAGGCTCTCCCTCTTCATGATATCACGCCTCAATAGGTGTGATCTTCAAATCAGATTCAAATGCGCGCCTCCCCGCTCTGTCCTATGCCAGCCGAAACCTCTGCATTGTGCGGCTGTATGACGCGAATCGCGCCATTTCTGGAGCCGGGTGACGTATGACGCAGTGCGCGTTTTGAAGCTAACAGAGCGGCGCGGGTGTAACACACCGTCACCCGGCCCTGGAAATGATGCGATTCGCGTCACCCAGCCCCATAGCAGCCCGGCCGGAATAGGACAGAGCGGGGAGGCGCGCATTTGAATCTGATTTGAAGATCACACCTATTGAGGCGTGATATCATGAAGAGGGAGAGCCTGCCAGGATGACTATGCATACCATAGTCACTAATTATCATCACTAATGAGGTAGTGTAATAACATTTATCTTCATTTTCACTAGCTGCATTTAGGAGCTAAAAGGAGTGTAGGGTAAGTGTGAATATTCCCTAGGGACAGCTTTTAATAGCTTTTGAGGTGTTTTGGGGGTGACAGGATCCCTTTAAAGCTTTTACACCAAAATTCTGGAGCAAAAAGGTTTGAAATGGTGCAAACTTTTAGCACAATGCCAAGTTTACACACCAGTTTTGCCAGCTTGATAAAGAGGGCAAAGTGTGGCAAATACATGATGATAAGGGGCTCCTTATGCAACAAATCTTACTCCCAATTGAGTAAGATCTGTAGTGAGGCACACACAAAGCTGCACGTCACTTCTCAGATGCTCCTTATTCATTAAAAGATTTGCATTTCAGGAACCAGGACCATCTGACTCCAGTAAACTTCCTCATCGTGAATAATAATAATAATATGATATTTATTCATTTCTATAGCGCTATTAATTCAATAGCACTTTACATACATCAATAATGCTGTCTCTCTTGGAGCTCACAATCTAAATAACACCAGTTTTGATTAATCGTGGTCAATGATCTTAGCAACAAATGGTAAATGAGCCCATTAGGGTAAAATTTTGATAAGCTAAATGGGCCAGAATTCTGTCTCAAATTGAGCCCAAAATATGCACAAACCAAACCCTAGATTTAATGTATTTGAATGTTGAGCCCCTAATCGCCTAGAGTGGGGGCTGCATGGGTTTGTGGCCCCCAATTGAGTTGTCTGGTAGCATATTGAGGTATCTGTTTCTTCCTAACATGTGTTTGTCATTATAGGTGCCTTAATATTCATGAGGTATCCTCATGATGGATGGTAAAGGTTAAGAGTCCCTGTGGTGAGGTAACAGAAGCAGGTGATTGCTGTGATTGGCTGTCCTGCTTGTCTGATAAGTTTACACCTGATTGTTTGAAAAGTGCGGGAGAGTGGAGTAGTTATGCCCCGCCCACAGGTAATTCAGTCAGTGTCTCTGAGGAGATGAAGAAAACCGCACCCGCCCACCCATCCCCTCTTTATTTCTGTTCCCCAATTTCCCTGTCGTCAGGCTTTTAATGAGGGGAAAGTTCTATTTTCAAGTCGGTTGTTATAATGGTTTTAATGGACTTTAAAATTGGAGTTTAATGAGTTGAAAAACATTATTTATGGAAAAAGTTTTAATTAATATATATGGATTATTTATTAAAGGTCACCTTATTAAAAGCTTCTCGGTCCATTTCATGCCAACCAATGCCTGCTGTTATTCTTATATCGTTTAGCTTTTAATATTAGGAGTGGGGCCTACAATCCCGTGTGCTTTAGATACTTTTTGCTCCTCACCATACGATATTGAAAAGGTGATGTAAACCCAAAGTAGGCCAAGAGGTGGCATAAAGTAAAAAAAGATGCACCAATCCATCTCAGCACTGTGGTAAATCTGGTGCATCGTCTAGCTGCCTGGTGTACTTTTAAACTGCCTCAAATTAAGACATACATCGCCTATGTCGTATTTGCTGTTGTTTATATCTGAAAAGCACTATACGGCATATTGTATGGCAACAGAAATATTCAGAAATACATAAATCAGATGTAGTATGAAAAAATAAAATTGGAGGAAATGAGTGCCCTGAAGGCCTGAAGCGTACAGTGAGCGACTGAAAAGCACTTCAGAACTAAATTATGTAGCTTGAATTAGGTTAAAACTACAAGCCAGCTTGATGAAACATAATACACAGATAGAAATGACTCTGCACCTTACTAATGTATGCAGCATGTCTGTCCATGTGCATAACATCAGTCAGCTCTGTGGGCTGAGATAAGACCACTATACACGGCGAGCACTCCGCACAAGTCACCGGACAGGGAAGGGATCCGCTCTGTGGCCACAGACGGGATAATTGGAGTGCAGTATTTGACAGGTGTGAAGTGAAACTGAGAGGATGCTGAGTGCTCAGGCAATGCCAAAACTCTTACACTGATATTTTTCTTGGAGCTTTTATATGGCTCAATTCTTAGATGCTGGCACGAAACAGTAACACTTTAAACTGTTTTTAGGCCTGGACTATTAGACTAAACACTGGAACGCTTGTCATCATTACTGCTATTGTTATATCCTGCTTAAAGCCCCACGTCCCTTCCAGTACCACACAAATGCTGTCTAATAATCGCATTACATAAATGATTTATCATACACCTGACTAATCTATGCTCAGACATAGCATTTACAGGCCTGATGATGAAAAAAATCAGTTTAATTAACACTTAGGCTTATGGCTGCATGAAAGTTGCTTTCTCTGTGCAACCTCTGTTTTTCCCTGTGGGGAATAACTTCAAACATATTTTATTTGTTTTAAAAGCATTCAATGCCAAGTGGATACCCCACGCAGGGGGATAAGCAGTGTTAGGCAAAAATAACATCAGTTTCAATGGAAACAGTCTACTTAGTGCCTTAGAATTTATAAATCCAGGTAGAAGTGAAGGGGAAGAAAGGTATTGGGTTGGTGGGGTGTAACTCAATATTTCAGAATATTTCTATGTAGAAAATAAATGCGTTATCAAACTAGTTAGACTGTGGAGTCCATGTTCGGAGATACACTTCCATTAAGTCTGTGGCATGGCGTGAGGCTCCTTATACAGAGTTACTCTGAAGACTCTGGCAACCACAGCCTGTAGGGAAGGGTTTGTCAATAGCCATTCAGCTGCATTATGTATTCTGGCAGCCAAGCAGATACATTTTCCTGTGGGGAATAAATCTACATGTCACCTTGCAAGTATAGCAGAAATTTTGCAATACTTGTATGGTTATTTGCTGGACTGAACCTCGGCTAAAATGAGATTGTGTATGACAGTAACAAAGTATAGCTTTACATGTTAAATAGTAAATAATTAATAGCTAAACTAAAAGCTAATGCATGCAAAAGGTAGTCACCTAAATTTATTAATTTGTTCCCTCCGAGAAGAAGCAAGATAAGGGCTGTTGTATATTCTATTTGGAATGATTGTCCAGGACCAAGTGGAAATATGCTCTAATGACAGGTATAGATGAAAAACAGAGGAGGAATCTTACAGGTATTGGGATCATATCCCAAATATATTTCACTAAGTCTTTTAATGTATTAAATCATTTTCTGGAAAGCTAATTTATTTCTCATCTTTCATTTAAAGACTTCTAAACATAGACCAGATTTGGGAAGTATCTTTCAAGAAGGAAAGAAAATATATTTTAGCATGATAATGGCCAGTTTGTTAGGAAGGCGGCTTTGAATATGGCAATAATATGGATTTCTCTGAAGTACTACAGCAAGTGAAAAGACAGAAAGAAAAAAATGAGCACTAGGTCAACATACTTTACTAATAAAACACACATGCCTGAATAATCTTTTTTTTTTTCGTGTTTAATATTTCCTTCTCTTCCCAGTACAATTAGACTAGCCCCGTAACTAGTGTTATCTGAGTGACCCACATGATTGGAGTCTGATACACTGTAGACTTGGAGACCTTTGTTGGGCACCAGCTGCAATGACAAGCCATTGTCAAGCAGAGGTCATGTTGTACGTCATTGATGAGTTTACACAGGGAGCCCCTGTCTCACAAGCCACATGGATGACACAGTTGGTACTAAGTGGAACATATTAGGTAAAAATCAAACATCCGGGACTACATTTAGGTCCAGTGTCAGCTAATGCACCAGGATGTTAGCTGGGACCCACTGAGGAAGGTGGGACCACAGATTTGGAGACCATGGTGCAGGCATTACTGACACTGTACAGTTACAGCATGGTGTGGGAACTCAGTTTTTTTCTTTTTATGCAGTCCAATGTATTATGTTAGAACTAAACAGAACAATGAAAAAGCTACCCGACCAATAAAGAGGCCTCTCTGGTTTTATACAGCCTTGAATTTATTATGAGGAATTAAACATTGACTGGAAATGAACAGAACTGCTCTTTAAGCCCTTTATGATATTTGACGTAAATTTATATCACGGTCGGGAAAGGGTTCCTCTAAAATGACATATACTAACATCATAGCGAATATGTGGGCACGGGAGCTATGCCAGCATGATAACTGCAGGGAGCTCGGCCAAAATAATAATGTGAGTGGTTGCCATAGGTAACAAATTTGATAACACAAGTGTGTAAAATGTAATAATTTTTTAAAAAATCATGTAGAGCTTTGCTGTATTTTTGATTCTCACAGATAAAACGGACAGATAAGGGCTGCCACCCCAAGCTGTCTGGCTTTACCTTGGTTGGCAATCAAAAATACAGGGGAACTCATTATTTTTTTTAATTAAGTAAACAATTAAAAAAAAAATGTGTGAGCTTTGTCCTATTTTTGACTGCCAGCAAAGGTAAAACCCAGTCAGCTCGGAGTGTCAGCCCGCAGCTGTCTGCTTTGTCTGCACAGAAAATCAAAAATTCAATGAAGCTCTACGTCATTTTTTTTTACATTATTTATTTATTTTTACACTACTATGATATCAGGTTCGTTGCCTGTGGCAACCAATTACAGACGCTGGCACAATGGGTGAGGGGCACAACAGGCAAGTACAGACGCTGTCAAAGAGAGTGGAAGTCTGTGATTGGCTGTTGGAGTCAGTGCAGTAACCTGGAAGCATCCCATTCATTCTAGCATCCATCGTGCAGTGAAAAAATCAGGACGTTAATGAGCAGCCCAGAAGTACAAGCGCACAGACTCTGGTAAGTAATCATACTGATGTTTATTCACTGTTTTGCTTCCTTCCACAGCCTCCCTAGCCACCATTTCATAACTTTAAAGAGTCTGGATTCAGGGTTCGGACTCAAGTTTGAGTCAAGTCCGGTTCTGAACCCAAACTTTAAAAAAGTCCAGCCAGATCTGTCAAACACGAACATCGGCGGGTTCGCCCATCACTAGTCATAGCAAAAGAATTATACAAAAGGATGGAAGCGTGGTGTATGTTTGGGCGCTGAGGTAAGGAAGATCGCTGATGCTGGCTTCTTTTCCGGACTTTATTAAATTAATTGCAGTTATAATTATTCAAGCTTAAGGCTCTCAAAACCCACGATGCATTTCGACGTGCACACACGTCTTTCTCAAGTTCACTTGAGAAAAACGTGTGTGCACGTCGAAATGCATCGTGGGTTTTGAGAGCCTTAAGCTTGAATAATTATAACTGCAATTAATTTAATAAAGTCCGGAAAAGAAGCCAGCATCAGAGATCTTCCTTACCTCAGCGCCCAAACATACACCACGCTTCCATCCTTTTGTATCATTTTGACTCCCTATGGGGAGAGTGGTGGAGTGAGCTGCAGAGGAGGGAGAGCACCTGAGAAGACGTCAGCTGGATCGGCCCCTTTACTAGACACGTGACGCCGCCCGGCACTAGTGTTTCACCGGAGAAGACCTCGTAGGAAGCACGAGGACGGAACCGGAGGATTCCGTTGCTTGATTTTAATAAGCTTATCTACGGGCTGTGGTTTATAACCAGACCAGGTGAGTTTAAACGCAAAAGAACCGCCTGCTAACAACCCCATGTGTACAGGCGCACTATAAGCTGTTGTTGTTTTTCCTTTACATAGCAAAAGAATTGGCACCTTTTGAAATTGTTCCATATATTGATGCATTTTTTCCCAGAAAAATTATTACAATTACACATTTTGTCATATACATTTATTTTCTCGTGTATTGAAACAACATACAAAAACTGTGGAAAAAAAGGCAAATAGATCATAATTTCACACTAAATTCCAAAACAGTCCAAAATTGTTGGCACCCTCAACTGAATATTTGGTTGCTTACCCTTTGTAAAAATAAGAGCAATCAATTGCATCCTACAACCATCACCAAGCTTCTTACACCTCTAAAATGGAAATTTGGACAACTCTTCTTTTGCAAACTGCTCCAGATCTCTCATATTTGAAGGCACCTTTGCTGGCCACTTCAGAACTCTCTAGCGCTTCGTTGCGATCCATTTCTGGGTGATTTGTGTAGTATGTTTTGGATCATTGTCCTGCTGCAGGGCCTGTGACTTAGGACACAAACCCAGCTTTCTGACAAATCCTTTGGTAAACTTAAGATTTCATGATGTCATCCAGTGCCAGATGCAGCAAAACAAGACAAAACATCTTTGAACCTCCAGCATATTTAACTATAGGTACTGTTACTTTGGAGGCCTCATTGTATTATCGGTAAACAGTGGAATGATGAACTTTACCAAAAGCTCTATCTTGGTCTCATCTCTCCACTGGACACTTTCCAAGAAGGATTTTGGTTTACTCACATTCATTTTTACAAACTATAGTCTACCTTTTTTATGTCTCTGTGTTAGCAGTGGGGTCCTCTTGGGTCTCGTGCCATATAGTTTCATTTCATTCAAATGTCGACAGGTAGTTCGTTCCAACACTTACGTACCCTGACCCTGCAGGGCAGCTTGAAATTTTTTGGAACTTGCTTGCAGCAGTTTATCCACCATCTGAACTATTCTACAGGGTGGGCCATCTATATGGATACACCTAAATGAAATTTGTGGCACATTAGTATATGGGAGGGTGAAAAAATTTCCAGATGGGTGGTGACTATGGCAGCCATTTTGAAGTCGGCCACTTTGGATCCAACTTTATTTTTTTTAAATGGGAGGAGGGTCATGTGACACATTAAACGTATTGAGAATTTCATAAGAAAAGCAATGGCCTTTGGTTTCCGCTTCCATCTAGATGTCTACCTATGCCCCAATCTACCACGCACACCACCGCGTCATATTAGCACACCCAAGTGATGGGTATGGTAATATGGCGCTGGTCGGCGTCGGCACAGAAACCCGATGCGGACACTCCACACACTGCCCACCTTCCCACCGCCCGCAGCAACCCGCACACACCTCTTCCGCCCCCCCCCACACCGTCACCCGCTGATCCACCGATGACCTGTAACTCACCATAGGCTACAGGACCTGCGGTGATGTTACAGTTATGTGATCAGTCTCATGACCGTCACATCACCACAGCTCCGGTACTACTAAGGAATTCACTACAGTGACATAGACTGCCGCAAGAGAAAGTGCAGGGAGAGGGCAGAAAGAGAGCGTGGGGGGCAGAGACAGGGGGCAGAAACAGCACTGGGGGCAGAAAAGAGAGCATGGGGGCAGGGACAGGGGGCAGAAAAGAGAGCATGTGAGCCAGAGACGGGGCAGAAAGAGAGTATGGGGGGCAAAGACAGGGGGCAGAAAGAGCACTGGGGGCAGAAAAGAGAGCATGGGGGCCAAGACAGGGGGCAGAAAGAGCACTGGGGCATAAAAGAGCATGAGGGGCAGAGGGAGGGCTTAAAAGAGAACACGGGGGTAGAGACAGGGGGCAGTAAGAGCACTGGGGGCAGAAAAGAGAGCATGGGGGGCAGAGACAGGGGGCAGAAAAGGGAACATGAGAGATATGGGCAAGACAGGGGGCAGGAAGGCACTAGAGCAAAAGAGAGCATGGGAGGCAGGAAAAGAGCACTGGAGTCAGAAAAAGAGAGCATGGGCAGTAGAGGGCAAAGAGCACTGCAGAAGAGAGCATGGGGCAAAAGCACTGGGCAGAAAAGAGAGCATGGGGCAGAGACGGGGCAGAAAGAGAGCACTGGAGGCAGAAAAGAGAGCATGAGGAGCAGAGAAAGGGGGGGCAAAAAGAGCACTAGGGGCAAAAAAAGAGAGCATGGTGCAGAGACAGGGGACAGAAAGAGAACTGGGCCAGAAGAGAGAGCATGGGGGCAGAAAGAGCACTGGAAACAGAAAAGAGAGCATGGGGCAGAGAGGGTGTGCAGAAAAAGAGAATTGGGGGCAGACAACAGAGCATGGGGACAGAGATCGCGGGGAGGGGGGGGGCAGAAAAGAGAGCATGTGGGCCAGAGACAGGGGGGCAGAAAGAGCACTGGGGCAGGAAAGAAAGCATGGAGGAAAAGACAGGGGCAGAAAGTGCACTGGAGGCAGAAAAGAAAGCATGGGCAGAAATGGGGCAGAAAGAGCACTGGGGGCGGAAAAGAGAGCATGGGGGGCAAAGCCAGCGGGCAGAAAGGGCACATGGGGCAGAAAAGAGAGCATGAAGTGCAGAGACAGTGGGCAGAAAGTGCACTGGGGACAGAAAAGAGAGCATGGGGGCCGAGACAGGGCAGAAAGAGCACTGGAGGCAGAAAAGAGAGCATGTGGGGCAGATACAGAGGGCAGGAAGAGCACTCAGGCAGAAGAGAGAGCATGGGGCAATAAGAGCACTGGAAGCAGAAAAGAGAGCATGGGGGCAGAGACGGGGCAGAAAGACATCACTGGAGGCAGAAAAGAGAGCATGAGGGGCAGAGAAAGGGTGGGCAGAAAGGGCACTGGGGGCAGAAAAGAGAGCATGGGGCAGAGACAGGGGACAGAAAGAGAACTGGGCCAGAAGAGAGAGCATGGGGGCAGAAATAGCACTGGAAACAGAAAAGAGAGCATGGGGCAGAGAGGGTGGGCAGAAAAAGAGAACTGGGGGCAGACAACAGAGCATGGGGACAGAGATGGGGGGGACAAAAAAGAGAGCATGTGGACCAGAGACAGGGGGGCAGAAAGAGCACTGGGGGCAGGAAAGAAAGCATGGAGGCAAAGACAGGGGCAGAAAGTGCACTGGAGGCAGAAAAGACAGCACAGGGCAGAGATGGGGCAGAAAGAGCACACGGGACAGAAAAGAGAGCATGGGGGCACAGACAATGGGCAGAAAGTGCACTGGGGACAGAAAAGAGAGCATGGGGGCCGAGACGGGGCAGAAAGAGCACTGGGAGCAGAAAAGAGAGCATGTGGGGTAGAGTCAGGGAGGCAGAAAGAGCACTGGGGGCAGAAAATAGAGCATGAGGGGGCAGAGACAGGTGGCAGAAAGAGAGCACGGGGGTGGCAGAGAGTGCACAATGGGCCAGAAAGAGAGCACGGGGGGGAGGGGGGGCAGAGACTGCACAGTAAGGCAGAAAGACAGTACAGGGTGGCAGAGAGCGCACACTGGGGCAAAAAAGAGAAAGCACAGTGGGGGCAGGAAGATAGCACCGACAAGGGCCAGAGAGCGCACAGTGGGGCAAAAAGAGAGAGGGGGCAGACAGCTCCCCAGGGGGCAGAAAGAGCACAGGAGGCAGAGAGAGGGGTGGGGGCAGAAACAACACATGGGTGCAGAGCACACACAGAGGGAAAGAGCATGCACGGAGGAAAAGAGTGTACATGGAGGGAAAGAGTGTGCATGGAGGGAATGAGCGCACAGAGGGAGTAGCAGAGTGCGGGGGGTCAGAGAGAGGTGGAGGCAGAGAGAACACGGAGGGACAAAGGGTGCATTTGGAGAGAATGCAGGGGGAGAGAGATTGCAAAGGGGAGCAGGGAAAACACATAGAGTGAGTGCACTGTGGGAGAGAGAAGGCATAGATGGGGAGAGGGAGCGCACTGAAGGAGAGAGGTCGCATGGAAGGAGAGTGGGCGCACAGAGGGCTGACAGCACATAGGAGACAGCACATGAGAAAAGAAGACAGCACAGGGGGAGAGACAGAGCACACAGGGGGAGAAGACAGCATGTGGCGAGAGAGACTACATAGGGAGGAGAGCACATGGGGAGATAGCACAAAGGAGAGCAGATGAGGGGAGAAAGCAGTGCACTGGGAAGACTGCTCAAAGGAGAGTGCACATGAGAAAAGAAGACAGCACAGGGGGAGAAAGCACACGATGGGGGGAAGAAAGACAGCACATTGGGAATAGACGCCCGCTGCTCCCAGCACCACAAAGCTCAACCCCATCCTAACATCACCGCCCTCCCTATGCAGTAGCATCGGGCTCACATCTAGTAATTTATAAAACGGTCACACTAGTTAACCCCTTCAATAAACACTGTAAACAAAATAATAAAAAAATGGAGCAAAAAGTATGTACCATATTTTCATCATATAGCCGACAAAAAGTAGAATTAAACATGATCAAATAGTCATATTTAAATAAAAATTGTGCAACTAAAAACGTCATGAAGATGCCTTACAGCTCCATATGCGGAAAAATAAAAAAAGCTATAGTTCTCAGAGTATAGCAATGCAAGAACATTTTTTTTTTATATAGAATAATTTGTAATTTGTTAAAGCAGCAAAATATAAATAAAAATAATAAATTAATATTACATTTTAAAACAATTATAATAATAAAAATATAAATGTGGTTTCCTATATTTGTATTGACTTGAAGAATAATATTTTTATGACATGGTGAAAGGCATATAAAAAAAGGAAAGAAAAAACAATTCCTGAATTGCTGTTTCTTCTTGATTCTGCCTCAAAAAGTGGAATAGAAAGCGATCAAAAAACTGTTATGTGGCCCCAAATGGTACCAATAAACACTCCAACTCATCCCGCAAAAAACACTATAACTTTCAAAATTCTGTAATGCAAAAAAATCTTTATTTTGTAAAACATCATTTTTAGTGTGATAGTAGCGAAACCTAAAAAAAGAAATACCATATTTTTCGGATTATAAAAGGCACTCCCCTCCCCCGTCCAAATTAGGGGGAAATAGGGGTGGTGTTTTATAAACTGAAAGTAGCTTACTTGGAGGAAGAAAGAGGAGGTGGTGGTGCAGCATGGTCATGGTAGGCAGGGACAGTGTGGCACCAGTGATGCGATGCTGCAAGCCAGGACACTGGAGATGGGGTGACAGGGTGGAGCGGTTCGCGCTGCAATGATTTCTCAGCAGTGATGTTATGGATGTAAAGGTACCTTCACACATGGCAATATTGCTGGCAATTTTACTGGCAATTTGCTGGTTGCAGTGAAATCATGGACACATTGTTCTATTTTGTTGCCGTGTACAAATTGAACAATGTGTCCATGATTTCACTGCAACCAGCAAATTGCCAGTGAAATTGCCTAGCAAAATTGCTGTGTGTGACGGTACCTTAAGGAAGATCGCTGCAAAGGCACAGATTGAGATCTTGGACAGCCGAGATAACTATCTGTGCACCTGCTGACTCCGACATGAAGGACCTCAGGAAAATGTCTGTGGAGGCCATGCATGAGCAGATTGAGACATTACTTCAATCCATCATGTCACCGTTAGGAGATCAATTCCACCTGAACCGCTCCACTGTGACACCCCCTTCTACTGTGTCCACAGCATTGATTCACTGGTGCCACAGCATCACCGCCTCCTGTGACCCCGCTGCACCACCGTCGCTACTGGCCATGGAACAGGATGGGGGCCACAGATACTAGGGTGTGCGCAATGTACTAGGGTGAGCACCATATACTAAAGTGGGGGCCATGTACTAGGGTGGGGACCATATGTACCAGGGTGGTGGCTATATACGAGGATGTGGCCCATATAAAGCAGGGTGGGGGCCAGGTACCAAGATGGAGGCAATGTACTACATTAGAATGGGGGCCATGTACCAGGATGTGGATCATATATACAAGGATGAGGATTATATATACCAGGATGGGGACCATGTACCAGGTTGGCCGATTATTATTTGTACCACCCTCGCCACTGGGATTTCAATGACACCCTGCCTCCTGTGACCCCGCTCTACAGCCACCACTTCGCCACTCCCCCTCAGTGAGTTATACCTATATACAGTTGTGGCCAAAAGTATTGACACCCCAGCAATTCTGTCAGATAATACTCAGTTTCTTCCTGAAAATGATTGCAATCACAAATTCTTTGGTATTATTATTTTAATTTAATTTGTCTTCAATAAAAAAACACAAAAGAGAATTGTCCTAAACCCAAATTGGATATAATTCCACACCAAACATAAAAAAGGGGGTGGACAAAAGTATTGGCACTGTTAGAAAAATCATGTGATGCTTCTCTAATTTGTGTAATTAACAACACCTGTAACTTACCTGTGGCACCTAACAGGTGTTGGCAATAACTAAATCACACTTGCAGCCAGTTGACATGGATTAAATGTTGACTCAACCTTTGTCCTGTGTCCTTGTGTGTACCACCTTGAGCATGGAGAAAAGAAAGAAGACCGAAGAACTGTCTGAGGACTTGAGAAACCAAATTGTGAGGAAGCATGAGCCATCTCAAGGCTACAAGTCCCCCTTCAAAGACCTGAATGTTCCTGTATCTACCGTGTGCAGTGTCATCAAGAAGTTTAAAGCCCATGGCACTGTGGCAAACCTCCGTACATGTGGACGGAAAAGAAAAATTGACGAGAGATTTCAACGCAAGATTGTGCGGATGGTGGATAAAGAACCTCGACTAACATCCAAACAAGTTCAAGCTGCCCTGCAGTCCGAGGGTACAACAGTGTCAACCCGTACTATCCGTCGGCGTCTGAATGAAAAGGGACTGTATGGTAGGATACCCAGGAAGACCCCACTTCTCACCCCGAGACATAAAAGAGCCAAGCTGGAGTTTGCCAAAACTTACCTGAGAAAGCCTAAAACGTTTTGGAAGAATGTTCTCTGGTCAGATGAGACAAAAGTAGAGCTTTTTGGGCAAAGGCATCAACATAGAGTTAACAGGAGAAAAAAAGAGGCATTCAAAGAAAAGAACACGGTCCCTACAGTCAAACATGGCGCAGGTTCCCTGATGTTTTGGGGTTGCTTTGCTGCCTCTGGCACTGGACTGCTTGACCATGTGCATGGCATTATGAAGACTGAAGACTACCAACAAATTTTGCAGCATAATGTAGGGCCCAGTGTGAGAAAGCTGGGTCTCCCTCAGAGGTCATGGGTCCTCCAGCAGGACAATGACCCAAAACACACTTCAAAAAGCGCTAGAAAATGGTTTGAGAGAAAGCACTGGAGACTCCTATAAGGTGGCCAGCAATGAGTCCAGACCTGAATCCCATAGAGCACCTGTGGAGAGATCTAAAAATGGCAGTTTGGAGAAGGCACCCTTCAAATATCAGGAACCTGGAGCAGTTTACCAAAGAAGAATGGTCTAAAATTCCAGCAGAGCATTGTAAGAAACTCATTGATGGTTACCGTAAGTGGTTGATCGCAGTTATTTTGGCTAAAGGTTGTGCAACCAAGTATTAGGCTGAGGGTGCCAATACTTTTGTCTGGCCCATTTTTGGAGTTTTGTGTGAAATAATTAATGTTTTGCTTTTTGCTTCATTCTCTTTTGTGTTTTTTCATTGAAGACAAATTAAATGAAGATAATAATACAAAAGAATTTGTGATTGCAATCATTTTCAGGAAGAAACTGAGTATTATCTGACAGAATTGCAGGGGTGTCAATACTTTTGGCCACAACTGTATAACTATTGTAAGATGGATACTAACATGATAAGATGGACCACATTTAACATAAAAAATTATTTTTTTTTGTTTTTTCTTCTCTAAATATGCAATGCGTTTTATAATCCAGTTTGTTTTATAATCAGCAAAATATGGTATATAAATCTGGTATCAGTGTAATTATCATAACCTGGGGAATAAAGCCACTTATTCATTTATACTGCAAGGTGAATGGTGTAAAAATGGTAATAAAGCCAACATTTGACATGCTGTTGATTATTCTGCCTCCCAAAGATCATAGTAAGCTGTGGCTCACATTTATCATGCACTCCACGCTGAGCGCTTATATCGGGATTTACGTGTAAATCTCTGAAAAATGTGTTTCAGACAAAAGTTTCAATGGAAAACTCACTGTAATGAGGAAGAGGGAGTCACTTTGAACTCCTGTCTGGTTCGTCAGAGTCCACCTTTTTATGCATATTTTTAGGTATGCACAAAATTGTAGTTATCAACAGCTTTTGCACCTTTAAAAAGATAGAAACCACTGAACAGAGGCCAAACGGAGTCTAAAGTAGCTCTGCTGGCTCACTATAGTGAATGGATCCATTGAATCACGTATTTTAAAGATGTAGATGGAAAAACACAAATGTAAGTGCACAGAACAGAGCACTGAATAAATGTAAACTGATCCATAATGTTCTGCACCCCAAAGTGCCATCAACAGCATTCAACTTAACCACCAAAAATAAGCCTCCACTCAGGTCAGTGATCTACAAAATGGGAAAATAGAGGGCTTCCAAATTACTGTTAGCACAAAGGCTCAGGAAAGGGGCTATTGCTCCCCCCAAAAAAGAAAAGCAAAAGCTGCAGTCCCAAATTCAAATGCCCCCCTTCATTTTGAGCATCGCAATGTGTTTAAACCACGTTTGGCATTTTGCTAGTGAGGAGAGACCGCTTAATTTACGGGCTGCGTGTCTTCAGAATCTCAAGCTGAGCAGTGTATGGACACTATTCTGAAACATTCACTGCATAGCTAGAGCTATGTGCCTACTGTGCTTATTTTGTTGTGCTGCGATTGTCATCTACACAAATGCAGTTGTCTAAAAACAAAAGCAGCAATAAGTATAGCATTTGCGCTGTGTTTGTGCACGTTACAAACGCAGCACAAAAACACAGCACAGATTAGGGGACGTAGCGCAAACGCACAGAGGACACATGCTGTAGAATCAGCAGCACGTCTGAACAGAAGAATCGATCGGTCAGTGTAGTGTTGAGGGCCGGCCTGTAAAATAAAGAAAATTAAAAAAAAAAAAATATGAAAAAAATAAAACAACATATAAGTTCAAATCACAACCCTTTAATGCATCTACCATTTTAGGGTAAAAAAGTCAGCTCAATATGGAAAAAATAAGCCATCACACAGCCTCAGATAATGAAAAATGAGAACACTACGTTTCGCGTAAAATGGTGACAAAAGTGCAATTCTTTTTCTTTAAAAACTTCTTAATTTTTTTACACCACGTAGGCTGCTTTCACATAGGCGTTTTTGAAAATCTGCCGCATAACAGCCGCACTTGTGGCACACTTGCGGCAAGCCCCATGCATTGTTTATGGGGCTTGCGGCAGGTGTGGCAAGTGCGGTTGCGGCAGATGCGGCAGTTGCAGCCACAGGGAAAAAAAACGCTGCTGACCGCGTTTTTTTCGCGGCCACAAGTGCCGCATCTGCCGCAACCGGCAAGACCGCACTTGCTGCGCCTGACTGCAAGCCCATAGACAATGCATGGGGCTTGCCGGATCGCGGCCGCAATGTGGTAAATCTGCCGCATTTTTTCAAAAACGACAATGTGAAAAGAGCCTTAGATAATAGTAGGAGTATACATGTGTGGTATCTACGAACTGGTAGTCATCATACTGACATGTCAGTTTTACCAGATAGTCAACATCTATATATATATATATATGTATGTGTGTGTGTGTGTGTGTGTGTGTGTACGTCCACTAAACGAATCTGACCATGACCATTGCATCTACAATCACCACATTTTGCACACATACCTCATTTGGCTCAGCAAATATCTATCACTATGTTTGGGGGGAAATTTTAACTCCGCGCCTTACAGTCATTCATCAACAAAAAAGCCTATTGACTGCATAGCCATGCCCCCTTCATTGCCATGGCCCCTTCATGGCCACACTCCTAATTCCTTAGTGATTTTTATCTACACAATAAACATTCAATTTTGTTATAACTAAGAATAGTTAGTTACTATGTCTGCCCAAAACTGACAGTAATGCAGTGTGTAGACACCTTGGAGGACATACACACTCTGGCAGTTTAATAGATAACATTTTAGCTGCATTTCAGAATATTCAGCAGGACCTGTGTAATGTCGCGATCATGTGACTATAATAGGCAGCGCTAAGTCGCCATAGCCCATAATGATTCTGCTTGCTTAGCTCCGCCCATTATGGTCACATGATCGTTACATCACACAGGCCCTTTTACACAGCAAAGTTGCCAATGAGTTAACTATTAACCTGTCAGATTGTCTATGTCCTCCAAGGTTTCTACACACTGCCTCACTTATATAAGAAAATGTAAGCGTATAAATGCTTTTCTTTCACCTTTAACATTATACTATGAGCTCAGACAGGGACGGTTAGACTGATACTATGAAGCTGCAGCTACAGACAGTGATAGCTTTGGGGGCATAAACCAGTTGACAGGTTCCCTTTAATGTAATTACATCTAAGCAGAATTCCAAGCTCCTACTGTATACCGGGGGCTGTATGCGAGAGGTTGTTAAAAAAAATAAGAAAGAGGCAGTGGTGTAACTTGCAGCTAATGGGCCCCGATGCAAAAGTTCCAAGGGAGCCCCCAATTATTGCAAATCTTTAAAAGAATAAGTCTTTATTTGTGGATTAAAGGGACTTTTGTTGCCCCCCTAGGCTCCAGGGCCCGGGTGAAATTGCAAACTCTGCACCTGCTGTACTTACGCGCATGGAAAGAGGTGTCTTAATCGATTTGGTGTTTCTGTGGCTGCTGCTTCAATGACAGTCATGTCCCGGTGTCAGCCATTTTCTACTATCACGACTTGGGTAATCATTAGCTAATTTGTGTTGCAAATCTGTAGTGTTGGTTATATGATGTGAAATGGTTTCATGTGCATAATAATCATTCTATTTTGTTATAACTAACCACAGTCAGTTACTATGTCTGGGCAACACTGGGCTCTGCAGCTAGTGGTGAATAAAAAAAAAAAAAAACAAACGTGTAATTGTCCCATTTTCCAGTACAGTGTTTAGTAAAATAAATGCTTTAATTTGAAAGTACAACTTGTCCCGCAAAAAATCAAGCCCTCGTATGCTTATATTGACGAAAAAATAAAAAAAGTTATGGCTCTTGGAAGAAGGGGAGGGAAAAATGAAAAACAGAAAATCGCCCAGGGATGAAGGGGTTAATCAAGAAACTAAATGGCTCAATTTTTTTCTATCAGACCTTATAAATCTTATAATCTTGGGCTGAAACATTTTAGTGAAAAAAATGTTATTATTCTTTCTTCACCGCCCAATGTGTGGAACACCTGTGGCGTTAATATGCTCACTGCATGCCTATATGAATTCATTGAGGGGTGTACTTTGTAAAACAGGATCACATATGCGGGTCTGCCTTTTTGGCATGTCATGGGCTCAGCCAATGTGACATGGCACCCTCAAACCATTCCAGATAAATCTGAACTCCAGTACAGCGCTCCTTCCCTGCAGAGCTTTACACTGTTCCTTAAAAGTAGTTTTTGACCACATATGGGGTATTGGCAAACTTCGGAGAAATTACATAACAAATTTTATGGTCTATTTTCTCCTATAACTCATTTTGAAAAATAAAACTTTGGGGCCAAAACAACATCTTAGTGGAAAAAATTGCATTTTTTTATTTACACAGCCTAATGTTCTAAAATATCGTGAATAACTTGAGGATTAAAATTGCTCACTAAACCCTGATATGTATTCCTTGAGAGGTGTAGTCTCCTGAATGGGTTTACTTGTGGGGGTTTCTGCTATTTGAGTCATCATGGGATCTTTAACCCCTAGACGACAGCCTAACGTCTACAGACGTCCAAAAAAAAAGGGTACTAAAGCCCAGCCGTACGTCTGTAGACGTCGGGCAGGAAATAGCCCTGTAGCGCCGCCCCTGGAGCTAATACCTCTAGGGTGTCAGCGTACCGATTGTAGCTGAGACCCTAGAGATTAGTAATTGGCTGCTTTTGTACCCGCACCTGTAATGTGATGACCGGTAAACACCGTTTACCGATCATCACATTATAAAAGTGAAAGTGCTTTGTAAAAAATGCTTTCACATTGATCCAACATGAAAACACATGTCGGATCAAAGTGATCCATTAACCCCTAAGGCCCCTAAGACCCCCTGTGCCTGAGATTACCCCCTTTACCGCCCCACCCCTCCCCCGGACCATCTCAAAATGGCGGCGCATGTAAAAACGCGCCGCCTCCCCTGCAGCTGCATGCGATCTGACATGTCACAAGTCAGATCGCATTAGTAACACAACCCCGTGTCACCAACACTTTCTGCAGCCTCTGACCCCCTCCAGCCTCGCTCCTCCAGCTTCCATCCTCCGCTCTTTCAGCTTCCCTCCGCTCCTCCAGCCCCGCTCCTGTGATACCCACAGCCCCCTCCTGGCCCCTCCAGCCCCGCTCCTCTAACCCTCTCCTCCGCTCCTCTTACCCGCTCCTCCGGCTCCCCTCCTCGCTCCTCCGGCCCCGCTCCTGCAGCACCGCTCCTCCAGCTTCCCTCCTCCCTCTCTCTCTCACCCGCTCCTGGATCCTGGAGTCCCGATCCTGGGGTCCCGCTCCTGGATCCTGGAGTCCCGATCCTGGGGTCCCGCTCCTGGATCCTGGAGTCCCGATCCTGGGGTCCCGCTCCTGGATCCTGGCACCAGCAGACTGTCTCCTCTTCTGTGCGCGCCGCTGTGTGCGCGCACTCTCAGGGGAATGATAGGTCATGAACTTACAGAGTTCATGACCTATCATTCCCATGGGGTCACACAGGGGTTAAGTGATCTTCATGGTGATCTGCTTTAGAGATCATGAAGATCAGTTACCCCTGTGTGGTCCCTGGATTGTGATGGGCCATGACCTTAGAGTTCATGACCTATCATTCCCCTGAGGTCAAACAAGGGATGACCCATCACAATCCAGGAGTCACACAGGGGTACCTTTACACGCCGTAACCGTTGAGAGAAATATTGACAGCGATATGTCGCCTTGCAATAATTGCCGTCAAAATCTCTCCCAATTGCGGCATGTAATTGGGGAATTTGGCGGCGATCTGTCGCCTTGCCACGGTCGCCTGATCTCTGTGCACTGCTCTGAAATCAGGCGACCATGGCGAGGCAACATATCGCCGCCAAATTCCCCAATTACACGCCGCAATTGGGAGGGATTTTGAACGGCGATTATTGCAAGGCAACATATCGCCGTCAATATTTCTCGCCGCGGTTGCGGCGTGTAAACGTACCCTGATGGTACCTTTACACGCCGCGACGGCAGGCTGGAAACATCGCGCTACTTCGCGTGCACGAGCACGCTCAAACGGCTACAAACGGTCAACGCACCCTCTTTACACGCCGCGACAAGGTGCGCTACGCCACGCTACATCTATAGCTAGCTACATCGCCGGGTGTCTCAAGTAGCCAGCTGTAGCGTAGCGTACCATGTTCACACACCGCTCCAACAAGCTACTATGGGCGGACCCGGTGCAGCAGGGATAGCACATAGGCGTGCAACAATCTTGGATTACGAGCCGTCCGTACGATGATAGGACAGCGCAATATCATCAGGATTGGCCAGGCATCGCAGGAGGCTGAGACATCCAGCACGCTCGAGTAATTGTGTAGTGTGACTGGTCAGCTCCTTAAATATCCCGCCCTATGCTGCGACTACCAATCATAAAGCAGGAGCGATCTCCAATGATCGCAGATGGGGCGCGGTAACATGGCGACTGTGTCACGCCTTAGATACATGGCAGCCACATCGCCGGGTGTCCAGAGTTGCCTTCCGTTGCTTCTTTACACGCCGATACAGCTCGCTACAATCGGCGATGTTGCCTTAAGTTTATGAGCAGAGACCATAAACAGATGTATCTGTCGCCGGCTGTAGCGTCGCCTCTTCAGACGCCGCTACTACAGGCGATATGGACGCTACAAGCTACAATTGTAGCTTGTAGCGCGATGTATCCAGCCTGCCGTCGCGGCGTGTAAAGGTACCATTAGAGATTATTATGAAGATCCGTTAATCTCTGTGTGACCCCAGGATCGTGATAGGTCATGAACTTACAGTGTTCATGACCTATCATTCCCTGGGAGAGTGCCTTATTATAGCATATGGGGGATGCCCCCATATGCTATAACACCGAGAAACATCGCGGGACCGCCCACTGGACTACGTCGGACATCACCGCCCACTGGACTACGTCGGACGCCACAGACAAATAAAGATGGGGTCTAAATTGTGTTTGTTTTTTTTTCTAATAAAAAAATCTTTCTCTGTGTTGTGTCTTCTTTACAATTTACTAGAGATTCCTAATGGCGGGTCTAACATTGGCCCTATATTATGAATCTCGGGCTTAGTGCCAGCTGCCAAAAAGCTGGCATTAACCCCTTATTACCCAGTCTGCCATCGCTACACGGCAGCTGGAAGAGCTGGATACAGCGCCAGAAAATGGCGCTTCTATGAATGCGCCATTTTCTGGGGCGGCTGCGGGCTGCAATTCGCAGCGGGGGGGGCCCAGAAAGCTTGGGCCTCCCTACGCTGAGGATTCCAGCCCCCAGCTGTCTAGTTGTACCTGGCTGGCCCAAAAACATGGCGAAGCCCACGCCGTTTTTTTTAAAAAATTATTTCATGAAATAATTTAAAAAAAAAGAGCTTCCCTATATTTTTGGTTTCCAGCCAGGTAAAACTAGGCAGAAGGGGTTGGTGGCAGCCCGTAGCTGCCTGCTGTACCTGGCTGGACCAAAAGTGTGGCGAAGCCCCACGTCATTTTTTTTAAAAAATTTAATAAAGAAATACTAGAAAAAAAATGCAGGAGAGGAGACGACCAGGACACGGTGTCTCCGGATCTTGTGCACATGCTCTAAGGCTGCTTTCACATCAGCAGCTTTTGCCGATCGCGGCAGATGCGGTGAAAAAAAAGCATCTGCCGCGATTACTGCATAACCGCTGCACTTGCGGCAAGCCCCATGCAATGTCTATAGGGCTTGCGGTAAGTGTGCGACAGGTGCAGCAAGTACGGTTTCGGCACTTGCAGCAGGTGCAGCCGCGAAAAAAAACCGCGGTCAGCCGCGTTTTTTTTGCTGCCGCATCTGCCGCAAGTGCTGATACTGCACTTGCCGCACCTGCCGCAAGCCCGCATAGACATTCTATGGGGCTTGCCGCAACTGTGCCGCAAGTGCAGCAGTTATACGGTAATCGCGGCAGATGCGTTTTTTTCACCGCATCTGCCGTGAACGGCAAAAACCGCTGATGTGAAAGTACCCTAAAAGTGAGAAATTGTGTGAAAAAAAGAAAATGTTCAATATGACGTTATCAAATTCTGTGAAGTAGCTGTAGGTTCTAAATGCTCACTATACCACTAGATATAATCCGTGAGGCATCTAGTTTCCAAAATGGGGTCACTTGTGGGGGAGCTCCAATGTTTAGGCACACAGGGGCTCTCCATACGTGACATGGTGTCCGCTAACTATTGGAGCTAATTTTCCATTCAAATTGTTAGCGGACACCATGTCGCATATGGAGAGCTCCTGTGTGCCTAAACATTGGAGCTCCCCCACAAGTGACCCCATTTTGGAAACTAGACCCCCCAAGGAACATATCTAGATGCATAATGAGTACTTTCAACCCTCAGATGCTTCACAAATTGATCCATAAAAATGAAAAAAGACAATTTTTGTGGAAAAGAAAGTACTTTTTCATTTTTACGGATCAGTTTGTGAAGCACCTGGGGGTTCAAAGTGCTCACTATGCATCTAGATAAGTTCCTTGGGGCGTATAGTTTCCAAAATGGGGTCACTTGTGGGGGAGCCCCAATGTTTAGACACACAGGGGCTCTCCATACGTGACGTGTCCGCTAACAATTGGAATTGTAAGTTGATACTATGTCGTGTATGGCGATCCCCTGTGTGCCTAAACATTGAAGCTCCCCCACAAGTGACCCCATTTTGGAAACTAGACACCCCAAGGAATTTATTTAGATGCATAGGGAGCACTTTGGTCCCCCAGGTGCTTCACAAATTGATCCGTAAAAATGAAAAAGTACTTTTTTTCACAAAAATCTTCTTTTATTTTCTTTTATGGACTAATTTGTGAAGCACCTGGGGTATGAAAGTGCTCACTATGCATCTAGATATGTTCCTTGGGGGGTCTAGTTTCCAAAATGGGGTCACTTGTGGGGGAGCTCCAATTTTTAGGCACACAGGGGCTCCCCATATGCGACATGGTGTCCGCTAACAATTTGAATGGAAAATTAGCTCCAATAGTTAGCAGACACCATGTCGCGTATGGAGAGCCCCTGTGTGCCTAAACATTGGAGCTCCCCCACAAGTGACCCCATTTTGGAAACTAGACATCCCCTGGAATTTATCTAGATGCATAGTGAGCTCTTTGAACCCCCAAGTGCTTCACAAATTGATCCGTAAAAATGAAAAAGTACTTTCTTTTCCACAAAAAGTTTCTTTTTTCATTTTTATGGTTTCATTTGTGAAGCACCTCGGGGTTCAAAGTGCTCATCACCCATCTAGATAAGTTCCTTGGGTGGTCTAGTTTCCAAAATGGGGTCACTTGTGAGGGAGCTCCAATGTTTAGGCACACAGGGGCTCTCCATACGCAACATGGTCTCCGCTAACAATTGGAGCTAATTTTCCATTCAAATTGTTAGCGGACACCATGTCGCATATGGAGAGCCCCTGTGTGCCTAAACATTGGGGCTCCCCCACAAGTGACCCCATTTTGGAAACTAGACACCCCAAGGAATTTATTTAGATGCATAGTGACCACACAAAGTTGAACATGGATGCCACTAGATAAATATTATATTAGATTTTGTGTGACATAACTCTCTGGTTTATGAGTATAAAAATTTGGTTTCAAAATTGCGAAATGACCTAGATTTTGGCCAAATATGAAATATTTTCAGAAATAAACGCAAAAATATCATCCTAACTTTACCACTAACATGAAGAAAAATATGTCACAAAAAAACTGTTCTAGGATCATATGGATTCGTTGAAGTGTTTCAAAGTTATTACATCATAAAGTGACACTGGAAAAAAAAAAATTGGGCTGGTCATTAAAGTGGACCTGTCACCTCCATAAAGCCCCCCAGGCTATCACTACCTGTCCCTGCATCTTTCTATTACTACTCTAATTTTCCCTTTCTGTGCTAAATGTGCCCTGTGACTGTGGAATAAAACGTTGTTATCACTCACTCATTAGTAGGTTAATGATGCGGGGGCTACCATTGCTAGCCCTGAGCTTTCTCTCTGTGTCCGTCTCACCACCTCCTTCATTGTTTATCACGCCCCGATGGGCGTGATATTGACATCCAAATGCGCGCCCCCCAGCCTGGTTCGCTCTGCTTTGCAGAATGCCGGGTATGATGCTGAACGCATCATTTCAGGTACTCCGCAGCGCATTACTCTGTGGAGCACATTCCGTCAGCTCATTACAGATGAGCAGACGTAATGTGCTCTATAGAGCATGCGTACTGCTAAGCCTGAAGTCCGGCTGCGGCGTACCGGAAATGAGATGACAGGTTCCCTTTAAGGTAAAGGGGTTAAAATTTAGTTTCCATTTCTTCTTCCTTTACATGCAACTAACATATCTATCAATCCCATGAACTCCATAATTCCACACCTTTTCTTTTTTGGTGCTGCAATTTTAACATTGAGGAGTATATATATTGTTACAGAATTGAATTATAGCATGGTATACAGCAATATCACTGTTCTGCTATGCCTGGGGCTCAGTTTCACAGGAGGACGTAGATGGCAGTTACAAGGTGCCCCAAGCAGTACCCAGCCAATTATGTTAGTACATCAGTTCCTACTATGGCATCGAGACTGAAGGGAGCCCGCAATGACAAGTAAATGCCACTGTCAGAGATCGACAGCAGCATTTGAATGGGCAATGAAGTGATCGGAGCAAGCTCCAGTCACTGCAGATACCGGCAGATGCCAGCCATGTAGCATAGGTAGTATCTGGTCGGTAAGAAGTAGCCACAGATTTTGCTGAGTGATCTATGACAAAAATGGAAGTCATAGTGATGCACTCACAGGGAATGGGGTACTCAGGACCGGGCTTTACTGTCTCTGGGGTGTCAAGGTGCTGTTGCCCAGTCCTGTGGTAAGGAACAGTCACAGGCTCTTTTGAGCTTACTGGGTACTTTACTGTTCAAGTTCTTAGCAAAGAAGTTACAGTTCACAATTCTCAGTCTTAGTTCTTACACCTATCCAGGGACCCGGGTTCTACTGCAGCTCAGACAGTTCCTGTGCATTGCTCCCCTCAAAGTACCTTTCAGGCCCTGCTTGTCTCTCTCTCACTGTCCTCGCTCATGGGTTCGGTCTGGCCGTCACGGGCTCTTTAGTGATGATTCCCTCTGCCTTAGGGTCGTTAGCCCTAGTACGATGGCTGTGTTCCTACTCTGTGGCGGTAGGTAGGTCCGGGTCATAGAGTCCCCATACCACTATGGGTTGTCTCGTGATTAGGGTCGTGAAGTCTCCCCAGTCACCTCTACAGAGCCGGCTCTCTGGCTTTCCTGGCCTAGCCCTCCAGTGACCCAGGTGTGATTTGGGCTCACCCGGCTCCCTCTGACTCTCTGGTTCTCAGCTCGGGGTCCTCTGTGTAGCTGTGGGGTGTTTCTGCTTGGGATGATCTTCCCTCGCCTGTCTCTAGAGTGAACTTTCTCCTGGGTATACTGCCTCCAGGGAACTGCTGCCTCCAGGGAACCTCTCCTCCTGGGAATCAACTCCTCAAACTTGGTGTTCCAGTGTTTTTAAAGCTGTTCCTCCACCCACTTGTCCGGGTTCTATCTCTCTCTCCACCTACACTTCTCTAAACTCCCGCCACCCCTTGCCCTTTATAGAGTCAGTGGCTTAGGATTGGAGTGTCGGTGTGTGGATGTTTTAAGTCGAATGTCTTACCTCATGTGGCTGCAGTTCAGCCTGTGGCCGCCCTGGTCGCAGGAGCGCCACATTCCCCCGGAGCAAAACCTCAGTGCGTCCGGTGGCACCAGCGGTTCAGCTCAATTTTTATATACCGTAACAATAACAAAAGTACATTCTTCCCTTTATGGAAGGCTCAATCTTAAATGTTGCATAACAAAAATTATTCCTATCAAAAAAAGTCCAAAAGTGCAAAAAGTTACATGAGTCCAATTCTCACAATTTTCAGAGTTCAGTTCACTTATAAAAATGTCCTTTATAAAACTAATAGAGAGCACAAGAGTGTACTCAACTATATACATTCAAGTCCGGATTACGCATTGTCCATAATCACAAAGTTCTTTTGTATAAAGGGGGTAAGATCACACTCATTCAGGGTAAGGATGGGGACAATAAGGAAAACATCACAATTCACACTTACAATTCAGCTGTCCGGGTGCAGCTATCAATCCTTCTTCTCCTTCTTTACAGTCATCTCACCCCACGACCGAGGGAAGGGCAGAGACCCTGCAGCTTCTCTCCAAAAAGGCGGCTCTGCAGGTGGAGATGTCAAGTTATTTGCAGCTACAGACTCTCTTCCCTCACGCTGGGGACACAAACCCTCCATGGCTGCTGATGTTGCTGTAGTGCTAGTTGTCGTGATCATGTCTCTTTCCCGCTCTGGTGTATTCTCCTCTGACGGAAAAGTAGAATCTCCCTTGGGCAGTAGGCTTTTTGGCACGGGACCGGAGCAATCTTCTTCTTCTGCATGCTCCCTTCCATGCCAGCCTGGTTCCATCCTGGGCAGCCTTTTATGCTCCGCCATTATAGGGTCTCTCTCTAGTCCACGCCCGGGGTCCTCCACGGCTCCTGGCTGCCGCAGGCTCGGCGTGATTAAACGTAGGATCCCTCTCAAGGTCTCCATGGCCGGGTTCTCGGTAGCTTCCTTCAGGGAGTCACCATACAGCTCTCTTGGGTTGCACACACTTTTGTTCTTTGCTCCCATTCTCTGGGCATCGCCGATCCTACTTATGCTGTTGGCCGACCCACCCCTAGGCGGAGTCTCATTATCTTGATTGGCAGCGCGCTCCCCCGGAACGAAGGATAGCAGGGGCAGGATCTTCTTTTCCCGCTCTTCTCCGACCCGGCCCACGACAAGGGGCTCTGGCACGCCCTGTAGCCAGCTCATGGCGTTAGTCTTTTTGGGCCGCCATTACTGAGGCTTTGTTCACAAAATCCATTATACAGTTCTGTAGGCACACAAGGTCCGGTGTTACCGAGTCGGTAATCCTGTTCGTGACGCCAAGTTGACGCACCCACAGGTACTCAGGACTGGGCTTTACTGTCTCTTGGGTGTCAAGGTGCCGTTGCCCAGTCCTGTTGTCCCAGATGCGGCAATAAAAAAGGGGTATTTACAAGGGAGGTGAAAGTTTTTCACGGCGCCACCCATAGTATGTGGTCAGGGTGATCACCGCTGCCATATTCCTGCTGCGGACGGTGATGAGGGGCAGCCTCCACGGGGTAGGGCTGGGTGTCCTCGAGGCAGGTGTAGTGGGGGCTGCATACTCTGGATGCTGCACCGGCTTTTCTCCTGCAGCTTCTCCAGCCAGCACACAAGAGACAGCAGGGATGTGGCTCCGAAGGTGGGGGAACTCTGCAGCGGCACAGTAAGAAACAGTCTCAGGCACGTTTGAGCTTGCCAGGTACTTTACTGTTCAAGTTCTTAGCAGACAGGTTACAGTTCACAGTTCTCATTCTTAGTTCTTACACCTATCTGGGGACTCGGGTTCTACTGCAGCTCAGACGGTTCCTCTACGTTGCTCCCCTCAAAGTACCTTTCAGGCCCTGCTTGTCTCTCTCTCACTGTCCTCTCTGAAGGGTTCGGTCTGGCAGTCACGGGCTCTTTAGTGATGATTCCCTCTGCCTTAGGGTCGTTAGCCCTAGTATGATGGCAGTGTTCCTACTCCATGGCGGTAGGTAGGTCACGGGTCATAGAGTCCCCGTACTACGCCGGGTTGTCTCGTGATTAGGGTCGTGAAGTCTCCCCAGTCACCTCTACAGAGCTGGCTCTCTGGCTTTCCTGGCCTAGTCCTCCAGTGACCCAGGTGTGATTTGGGCTCACCAGGCTCCCTCTGACTCTCAGCTCTGGGTTCTCCGTGTAGCTGTGTGGTGTTTCTGCTTGGGATGATCTTCCCTCGCCTCTGTCTCTAATGCGAGCTTTCTCCTGGGTATACTGCCCCCAGGGAACCTCTCATCCTGGGAATCAACTCTTTAACTTGGTGTTTCAGTTTTTTTAATACTGTTCCACCACCCACTTGTCCAGGTTCTACCTCTCTCCCCACCTACACTTCTCCAAACTCCCACCACCCCTTGTCCTACATAGAGTCAGTGGCTTAGGATCGGAGTGTGTCGGTGTGTGGATGTTTTAAGTCGACCGTCTTACCTCGTCTGGATGCAGTTCACCCTGTGGCCGCCCTGGTCGCAGGGGAGCCACAATAGTTCATGAAGTAGTTAAAGAAGTAACATGACTCTTGATCTCAGAAAATAGAGAAAATTGAATCCTTCATGACAAGACAATTTTTCATTTCTTGCATGTTCATGTTTTCCTTTCCTTCTTCCAAGAGTTATAATTTTTTCATTTTTCTGGCATTATAGCAGGATCCGGGCTTGCTTATTTCTGGTACAAGTTATAGTTTTCAATGACAACATTCACTTAACAATAAATGTACTGAATAATGGGAAAATATTCCATGTGGTGTGAAAAGGTAAAAAAAATAATGCTACCATAGTTTATTGGTTTTGTTTTAATATCATTCAGTAATCACTAAACATAACCTGGAAAAATAATTTTTTCAGCTTAGATCGATTATGGCAATACATGTACTGTACATTTTTTTTCATACTTCTGTGTTTAAAAAAAATGTACAGTAGAACTTTGCATAAAAAAAAACCGAATACATAATTTGGTTGTCACTTTTTGTTCCTGTTTTTTCATGTGATCATGTCCTATTGGTCTGTGCTTTGAACAGAATTTAGTCTGTCATTGAAGCACAGCTCTGGATTCAGGACACAGCAGCACAGTGATATCATAGGGGCATGGCATGTGAACATCAGCCAATGAGTGAATGGGATGTGTACAGGCAGTGAGAGCAGAAGCCAAGAAGTTACAAATCTCTCAAGTATATGCCTTAACCCTTCACCCCCAGGCAATTTTCTAATTCTCCTTTCCCTTGTTTCCTCCTCTTCTTCCAAGAGCCATGTATTATGTGGTAACAAAGACCTGGTAATACGATTTCCCAGGTCAGTATGACTTCGTAGATACCAAACATGTATAGATTTTTGTATTTAAATGATGAAAAAAACATTCAGAAATTTGTAAAAAAAAATGTTTGTCCCCATTTTCTGAGAACCATAATATTTCTCATTTTTAAGCATCTGGGGCTGTGTGATGGTTTACTTTTTGCACCCTAACATGATGCTTTTACAAATATAATTTTTGGGTAGATGGGATGTTATGATCGCCTCCTATTGCATTTTAGTGCAGTGTTGCATTACGCTATTTACCGATAAGATTCATTTTTATATTTTATTTATTTTCAATGAGACAAAAGGGGGGTGATTTGAACTTTTGTGTGTTTTTTTTTTAATTATTTAAAAAAAAATTTTTTTCACTCTTTGCAGTCTTTACTGATTCTCTTAGGGAACTTGAAGCTGTGATCGCTTGTACTATTCAGGGCCATGCATCAGCATCAGTACTGCACTGTACAGGAGAAATGTTGAGCTCCAGGAGAATCACAAGACATAGTGCATATTAAGTGAAGTCGGAGTGTTAGGAAGGAGAAAATAAACGTGGCTATCGATTTACCATATTGACTATATAGGATGGTGGTATATAGGTGGGGTGGAGAGGCACTGAGGATGGAAGTGATGGAGCTGTGGGTGGAACCGCTTTGACCGTGAGGCAAGAGCACACTGCCTCTTGGAAAATGTAGTCTAGAGGCTCAGGAGAGCTCAGAATGTAAACGATATTAGATCACACGGATGGCTGCAGAGGAGCTACAAAAAGTAACAGAGGTTTTCAAACACATTCTAGGGATAGGTAAATATTTATTTTTTTGAGCCCAAAAAATCTTTTAAATGGTTATACAGCAGAAAATGGAGCGTTTATTTCCCTGAAAGTACTGAGCACTTGCTCCAATATATGGCATCCAATGAAGAATGTTGTGATTTCTTATGTAGACTCTGCATAACCAAATCTTTACATACCATCTTATGTTTATGTACCTGTACGCATAGCACCATCATAATACAGTAACATTGTTTTAAGGATCATTGTAATAAAGATCCCAAATAAATTTGCAGACAAGGATATTCATATAAATTGTTATCTGGACTATAACTAAATCTCAAGCAATGCTTCATGAGGAGAATACTGCCAAAATGTGTCATATGAGGTTACATACAAAAAGTTTTTTTTTCCCACATCAACAAAGAATCCATGCAAAAAAAATACTTCTAATTGTAGTTGTGGATCTAGACTATGGCTAAACTAGGGACATATTTACTTACAGTATCATTTTCTTAACCTTCCTAGCGTTATTCCCGAGCCTGACTCGGGGTTAACATTCACTACCAGAAGCGTTAACCCCGAGTCAGGCTCGGGCTTACCCGCGTTCGCGGCAGATGCGGTGAGAAAACCGCATCTGCCGCATCTACCGCATCTGCCGCACTTGTGCCGCACTTGTGCCGCACTTGCGGCGCTGTTGCGGCGCGGTTGCGGTAATCTGCATAGGAACCAACCACCTCTGATGACCCTCATACATTGTTAATATGTTCCCCTGCACCCTAGTAAACCATTAGCAGCACTGTTGTTGTGTGCTAAGTGGCTGCAGTACAAGTGCGATAATGATTTGAGAAACTTACATGCCAGCGTACATGAGGCCGTCTCCCTGTGTGTGATGGGACGTGTGGGCGGTGCTCATCATGTCTGCTCGCCCCCTCCCTTATGCACGCCCCCTCTCAGCCTGCTATAGTGATGTGAGGCTGATCTCGTCATAAAGGGGCGGGGCTAAATCGCGGCATAACGGTAGCCCCGCCCCTTTATGACGCAATCAGCCTCACAGCACTATAGCAGGCTGAGAGGGGGCGTGCATAAGGGAGGGGGCGAGCAGACATGACGAGGACAGCACAACAAGTCCCAGCAACACACAGGGAGACGGCCTCATGTACGCTGGCATGTAAGTTACTCAAATCATTATCGCACTTGTACTGCAGCCACTTAGCACACAACAACAGTGCTGCTAATGGTTTACTAGGGTGCAGGGGAACATATTAACAATGTATGAGGGTCATCAGAGGTGGTTGGTTCCTATGCAGATTACCGCAACCGCGCCGCAACAGCGCCGCAAGTGCGGCACAAGTGCGGCAGCTATGCGGCAAGTGCGGCAGATGCGGTTTTTTAACCGCATCTACCACGAACGCGGGTAGCCCGCTTTTAGCAACAATTTCCAGAACTAAACAGACCGCCAGGGAGGCTACAGGGATCCTGTCACCCCCAAAACACCTCCTAAGCTCTTAAAACCTGTCCCTAGAGCATATTAACACTTTCCCTACACTCCTTTTTGCTCCTAAATGCACCTAATCAAAGTGAAGAAAAACGTTTTATAAGTACCTGATTATTGATGCTAATGAGTGACTATCTATTCATAGTCACTCATCCAGGCAGCCCCTCTTCATGATATCACGCCTATTCAGGCGTGATCTTCCTAATAGATTCAAAATCGCGCCTCTCTGCGCGCCTCCCCACTGTCCCATTACGCACGGGCTTCAGATGGGGCATTATGACGCGATTCGCGTCATTTCCTAGCGCCGGGTGACGTAGTACACCCGCGCCGCTCGCTTTGAGCTTCAAGTGCCCCACTGCGCATGCGTGCGGGAGCGCACTGCGCATGCGTGCGGGAGCCGGAACAGAGCGGCCTGTGTCTCCGGATCGCAGGCACAGAAGAGGATTCCATTCCTCATAACAACAGTACGGCGGTCCCATTACAAACCCCTAAGTTAGGGGTTTGTAATGGGACCGCCGTACTGTTGTTATGAGGAATGGAATCCTCTTCTGTGCCTGCGATCCGGAGACACAGGCCGCTCTGTTCCGGCTCCCGCACGCATGCGCAGTGAGGCACTTGAAGCTCAAAGCGAGCGGCGCGGGTGTATACGTCACCTGGCGCCAGGAAATGACGCGAATCGCGTCATAATGCCCCATCTGAAGCCCGTGCGTAATGGGACAGTGGGGAGGCGCGCAGAGAGGCGCGATTTTGAATCTATTAGGAAGATCACGCCTGAATAGGCGTGATATCATGAAGAGGGGCTGCCTTGATGAGTGACTATGAATAGATAGTCACTCATTAGCATCAATAATCAGGTACTTATAAAACGTTTTTCTTCACTTTGATTAGGTGCATTTAGGAGCAAAAAGGAGTGTAGGGAAAGTGTTAATATGCACTAGGGACAGGTTTTAAGAGCTTAGGAGGTGTTTTGGGGGTGACAGGATCCCTTTAAAGAACCCTGTTATCACAGTTGTCAATGTTAAAATAAAGGTATAGCCATAAAAGCGCTGTCATACGCATTCAAAAGATGCCTTTAATGAAGAAATCCGCATTCTGGTTGTTCTTTAATCTGCATTTGAATGTGTGTGTAATAAGCTTTCGGTGCATTGGAGCAGGACTATGGGGAGGGATTGTGGGCAGGGTCTTCGGCCTTGCTCCGGCCCCTCCACCTGCCTCTGGTGTCTCTATGTGCCTCCTTTTTTTTAAAGATCATGCCGGCGTCTGACTGTTAAACCAGCGTATGCTGGAAGCAGGAGCACAGGAACAACACGCTGGCTTGTCAGTCAGGCTGCTGTGGGCATGATGCCAGCAAAGTGCAGAAATAAGCCATGGCGCTCCCAGGCTAGTGCTACTACAGGAGTGCCAAGATTAAACTTCAGTTTTGCAGCAAATATATGCACATATTTACAATAAATTGTTACAGATGTCATTAGATGGCTGATACAGCACTCCTTACACTTTAAGGGGTAGATCCTGCTGTCAGGTTCCCTTTAATATCACATTTTCAGTAAGTGTATTCAATACTTTTTCCCTGTGTCATTTCTCATTATTACACATAACGCAGTTTATGGACATTCATGATTTGATTTTTTTGCCTGTGTGGATTGGATGAATTGTTACCAACATCTGGTGAGAAATTCATGTCAGTAGCACTTTTCTAAATATATTTACCGTACTTAGAAAATGGGAGACAAAAGAGATGGTACATTCTTGACTTCAGCTCCATTTATTGCCTATGGCACTGCTGATAAAGCTCCTATTGTAGAACTATGAAAATACTTGACTGCTGCTTATTTGCTGAATTCCAATAAAAGACTGCCATGTGTATAGGTTGGGTGTCTTGTCAACAGTCAACAGGGAAAAGAGGTTACGTATGTCTTATGGGCACTGGTTTATTTGAATTTGTTGTTATATAACATATATTTTCTACCATGGAGGACTTGGCTATTTTTATTTTATTTTGCACACATATTCTAATACTTTCATTTTTTTATCTAGTTATATGAACCTTTTTTGTGGGACATGTTATGGTGTAAGTAGATACCATATTTGGGTCAATATGCATTCATATTTTTGTTGCTTTTAAATTAATTTTTTTACTTGGGTTAGGCCCAGCGCTAATATTAACCCCTTAGCAATGGCATAAAAATTGAACAAAGTGACATACACTGGATAACTGCTAACCGTTCTTTTGGATATTCACTTTCTTGCCTGTTTTATCTTAAAAAGGTTAAAAAGTGGTTTTACGCCATAATTTTAAAAACAATTCAGACTTAGAAATTAAGACTTAAAAAATTATAATAAATTTCATATAGCTATAATTTGTGTCCTCATCTGGCAGTGTTAGTTGGGTTCATTCCTTTTCAAGTGGATGTCTTTGGCGACTCTGTGGGTTTTCTTAGTATTACCGTATGTCTATGGAGTTTATGTTGTGGTGCCACTGTATCTTGTGACTCTGGTGATGGATCTGATGGTGATCCTAGTGGGTAATAGGCCTGTTGACTCTGGTGATGGATCTGGTGATAATCCTATGTGGTAATTGGTCCCTTCTTTAGGGTTACTGACGCCTTCTGTGCAAGTTGAATCCAGTGGAATAGGCAATACTCTTTGATGCTTATTTATCTCTAATCTGTGTGCATTTCGAGTAAATACTGTATCTCCTTAGAAGACTCTTTTGGGGTTCATCTAATGGACCTGATGTGCCCCATTTGGTTATTTTGATACATATCTTTTTTTTAATAAAATCTTAGCTAAGATTTACTTTACAGTGATTTTCCCACTTCAGGAACAAAGGAAAACACCCAAGGTATTGAATGAAGATGAGTGGTAGTGAATCACACCTGGCTTTTTCAGGCACATTTAAACAATCTCCCAGCGAAATGAGAGAAAAAAACGCGATTATACAGTCAGTTGTATGAAAAGTGCAATTTTTTTTATTAAATAAACAATGTGCAGTACAAGGGTGGGGTAGGAAAAACCAGCATTGATACATGGATATTTAAAAATAATTGTACATGTATTTTACTTCACATACTCATATACTGTATATATATATATTTTTCTCCTTTTGTAATCTCAATATACATATACACTATATAAAGTATAGAATGAATATATTATAATTCAATAGCTCTTCATATATAAAAAAGGTATCTTTCCACCCCACAACCAAGAGTTTTTTTTATATATATAATAATATATTGCACTAGCCCACATCAAAAATAGGGATATACTATATTAAATATATGTCTGTTATGGATCAAACAATTGAGAAGAGATTAAAGATAAATTAATATTATACACACCAAATGGCGTAGATCCTATGAAGCCACAACATGGAAGTCTAAATGGATTTTGTTAAATCAGCACTGTGTGCAAAATCAATCAGTAGTATCACCATCTCAGTGCAACAATTAGAACCAACCAAGCGTGGCTACAATATGGAAT
This sequence comes from Allobates femoralis, assembly GCA_033576535.1. Classification (NCBI taxonomy): domain Eukaryota; kingdom Metazoa; phylum Chordata; class Amphibia; order Anura; family Aromobatidae; genus Allobates; species Allobates femoralis. Next base: position 71,748,747 of record JARQOC010000008.1, read on the forward strand.
CTCCAAATGGACTTTTTAGATCACCACCATGTGCAGGATCAATCAGCAGTACTGCCTACGCCCTCTCAGTGCTACAATTAGAGTCAACCAACGTTTTATTCCTAGCAGCCCAAGATTTCATTAAACATAAATAGGTATCCCATATCAAAGAGGCTGTTTTAGGGGGATAGTGCCAGGGTTTTATATATCCAGATCACCAAACATACAGCTTTTATATTATAGAGCTTACATGATATTCCATTCAGTACCTGTGTATATCAGCTCCTGTATCAAGCAAGCGCCCTTATGCGCATTTCGGTAATTCACCTTCATCTGAGGGCTTGTAATAACTAAGATGGGTTGGATACAAAAACTGTGGTGTTGTTTAATTTTTCAGGCACATGGCAGGGGATTTTTAATTTCTATAATATATGCAATTATGTAATCAGTACTTTGCAGTGAGGTGAGAATGGGCGGCACTCAATTCCCATACATTGTCCAATGCTTTATGATAACTTTAAAAGCATAGTAAGGGAGGTGCTGAGTGTTTGCCAAAGATTAACCTCTCGTTGTCTCATGCATCAGTACTTTGGTCACTCTAACTATAGTGCACCAGCAGTGGTTAGTTGATATCTAAGTTTTTGCTCTGGAAATAAGGTCATGTAGCCCTGGACCCCATCAATGTCACATCAGCCCATATCATGTCACAGGCAATCCCTGTGATGCAAGTAAAAGTGGGATGCCCTTATATACACTCTCTTTGTATGCCATGATTAATGTAGATTGCAGAAATCAGAGCAGGGCTGTGGATGTGTTACAGTAGTTGCCCCACTCACATGGCATTTCAACAGTGTCCCCAACATGATGCAACTACTTTTTGCCACTTATGACAGACATACTCTATATACTGTATTAAAAATTTATTTTGACATCTACTAACCCAGCACAGTAGAAGCGAACACTCTTTTGGCATCAGCCAGGCACATGGGGGACTCATAACACAGCATGAGCATAGCCTAATGCCAGACAAAACAAACCCTGGATACCGATTGCAAATAATTAATGTCTTTCTTAATTTTGAATGGTAGACTAAGAAATTAGCTGAGCTTACATAGTCAAGTAATTATATTATTGTCACAATTCACCAATGCCCAACAGCTTTTAAGGTGCAGAATAAGGCATATATTCTGATCCGATCAGTGCTGATATGTTATTTACACAAGTGCTTCAGTGTATTTCACTAAAGTTTGATGAAGTTGAAGAGCTTTAGAAATAAGTTTGCAAGCCTTTTTAGACAAGTTTCTTTCTCATCTGTAGCATTTCCTTTGATTATAGCACTGTGAACTTGTGTAAACTTTGCAGTCACTACTTTAGTCTGATGGTGAGGTTTTATATGTGGTAAGGTCAAATTTCAATGGTGATATGAAATATACAAGTGGATGATTTGAACTGTTAACACAAATGGTGAAACTTGCTTTTAAGGAGGCGGCAGGTCACAAGGACGATAAGATTATTTCATAACTTTACTCCTTAAATAAGTTTAGCAATTAAAAAAAATTGAGATAAATAAAGCGGGGTGGGGGGGGGGGGTTAATAAACTGAATTTTATCTATTTAGCCCTTTTATCTAAAAGCTGAGGCTTTCACATTTGCGTTTGTGTCTGCATGCGGAGGACATGCAGACGCAAACACAGTGCAAACGCAGCCATACTGATGTGAACACAGCGGAGAATCTCCGCATGCATTCACATCAGTATGCAGCCGTCTCGGCGGTGGCTGGGAGGCGGAGATCAGGGACAGAGATCTCCTCCTCCCGGCCGCAGCTGATCTCCTGACGGTGTCAGCGGGGAGAAACAGCAGATCTAACAGCTGTTTAAATCTCCCGCGCTGACACCAAAGAGGTGATGTCGGCACAGGAAATTTAAACAGCTGTCAGATCAGCTGTTTCTCCCCGCCAACACCGCCGGGAGATTAGCGGCGGCCAGGAGAGGAGATCAGCGGTCTGCTCCAGCTGATCTCCCGGTGGCCGCCACTGATGTCCCGGGAGATCAGCGGTGGCCACAGGGAGAGAGTTCAAAGAGATCCGCAGCGTTCTCCTGCGCTGTCATGCGGAGAGCACTGTGGATCCATTGACTCCCATGTATTGTTTCTGCGCTTGTGGGAGCTTGCAGATAAAATAAGCTCCCGCGAAAGCACAAAAAATGCAACATGTTGCGTTCAGAGGGCACATAAATTATGCACATCCGAATGCAACCGCAACCGAATGCAGTCAAACGCAGGTACTATGTGTTCCCACGTTAAACATAGGAACGCAGTGCGCATGCGTTTGGCTGCATCTGGTATACTGTGTTTCCATATGCAAGTGTGAAACCACCCTATTATATGACAATCCCGGATGATGAGCTTATAAATTATACTGTATCTCCCTGGCACAAAAATATCTTTAGATGCTGAGAGATAAATAATGGTCACAAACCTAAATCCTATTGTACAGGTAGCTTGAAGTTTGATGTATCTGGCTCAGATAATGAAAGGCGGCCATTTTAAATTGGCTTGATCATCGTTATTTTGGCTGCAACTAATTGGAAAGTAATAATGAGAAGGATCGTCTGGATTAAATTTAAGTAAGAGAAGCAGTTTGAATGTTTTCACTTTATCGCTTTTATACGTTTTCCTGGCTCTTAATAGTTTTCCAAAGTGTCATTTTTTATCAGTGCTTTCTTAATATGTATTAACTATGTACCAATTTCTGTAGCCAAATGTGACACAACTAATATTTAATTCACAATAATGATAATCTATAATATGCTTTTAATAAACATTTGACATTAATGTAAACACCAAATAATGTATTTCACCTGTAGATAATCAAGGCACTCAACAACAAAACTTACCAATACAAAAGTTATTATTTCCAAACTAGTCAATTTCTTTAATATATCCTACCACAGAGTGTTCTGAAAAACTAAATCATGTAAATGTAAAAATTAGTTGCATAATTTCCACGTGTACACCATTTGTGCTGTGGTAATTAATGGGTAAAATATATCAGTTTCATATCGGAAAAGTACTGGAATGTTCACAAAACAAAGCGACGGGAGAGAATAAACTCAAAGTTTAAGCTATGATCGTCAGGTAAGTAATCTGCTTGTAGTTGTGCAATGCATTCACAGCCAAAGTTAGACAGTATAGTGAGACCTTAGAAATTTCTAAGCAATCAGTTAATTATAGGAGAAAAACAAACAGATGCTGCTGTGCCTTCGCCCCATCCCTCTGCCCCCACCCTCGCCAAGGAAAAATGGAATTGTACGTCTTTGGGTTTCTGAAATAAAAGCAAAACTGGGAACTAATAACTCCCAGGAAGTGCTTTGATGTGCAAAGACAGCTTGATACTGAAGGCATATGGGTCTGACTTACATTTTGAGTTCCTGGGTGTGGAGCAGTTAAAGAATCATGGCTGATTGCCACATTTTTTTCTACCTTTCTAGACACTTGAGTGTTGGAGTTTTGCCCAATCTTAAACACTTTGATCAGACTCCCGCTTTATTCAAAATTTAAATAAATGTTTCTAATAAAAAAAAAGAAAAAGAAAACTACTCTTGCAGCTGCCACTACTGCCATGCCAAAGATAAAGTCTTCAGCTAAACCTATACAAAAAATAAGATGTTATTCTTCTAATGCAAACAAAGCAACTCCATGTAATCTATTTAAGTGACTTATTTTAGGTGGACTAATGTTAATGAAATGTCATATTTCTACGCAGTAGTTCTGATAATGTCTACTTTCATTCTCTTACCATATAGCGAGTACATTCCTAGGAATTCAAAAGTAAGAAACAAGAATGGAAACCATCAATGTCTACACTAACGGTTCTGTGCTTAGTTATTTTTAAGCAGAAGAGACAGTTGAGATGAACACCTATGCTTGCCCTTTTTGTTTGTATTGTTTAGTTTCGCTCTGAGAAAACTCAATAGACGCCAGACAACTACCAAGGTCATGAAATAAATAAAAGACAATATTAGAAAAACAGCAAATATATTGCATTTAGACTGGTGACATTGAAATTATGAAAGGATAATGCTTACATGTCTGTGCAAATGTCAAATAATAAATCAGAATCCCATGATATTTAGAGTAAAGCTTATTCAGAAGGAAACAATTACCATAAACAACTCCCTATTTAAAAGAGTTGATATGTCACCAAGTTCTTTTCAATATCCTAAGAGGTTATATGGTAAGGGATATATTAGTTTAATAAGCAAATCCTTGCGTAAGGCAAATGCATTTGTTGTGAACGATAGGAAATTAACTGCCGTATATTAGTTATAGACGTTACATGGCTTCCTTTACAGTGGAAAGAAATCAGAGCCGTTTTTCCTCAGATCATCATAGATAAATTACTTATTACAATAATATTCAATCACACGAAGCATTGGTGTTGATGTGATTATTGTGTTTTGCCTACTGAATATTCTGTTGAAATAATAAAACCAGTTACTCAAGCCTAAACCTAGTGGATTGTGGTGTGGATACAACATAAAGGAAAACAAAACACAAATCATAGGTAATGGTAATATAAAGTAATATTCACTATTACCCAGAACACAAAAGAACAGTTTATATTATGAGAAATCACAGCACAATTAAGAAAAATAAATTAATAATAAAAAACAATTCAGTATAAATATATTTTGTATTATCTACAACATATAAATTAGTTAAAAAATTACAACAGTGTTTTCTTTATTTTGTGACCCGGAAAATGTAGTTATCTGTGTTCCCAAACACCAATATGCTCGGCTAAATTTGCTACATATGGATTCGCTATTATAACAAAAACAGAATGCGCAGAATGCCATTGAGCACATTTACGCTTTGGAGGATTCATGCAGATTGTACATTAAAATAAGGTATGCCACCAATTGAAGTTTAACCAATAAAACCAGTGAATCGGACAAAGTATACGAAATGTAAATGGTAGGACACATCTCAACTTGTGTTTGTGCTTTTAAAATGAAGGTTTTAGAATTTGTTTTTATTCCTTGATTCTGATGGGAAACTCTTCAGCTGCCTTTTGGGTTTGATTCTTACTGCTATCTCTTGGTGGAACAATTTAAGCCATTATAATTTGTATTTGTTTTACGCAATGATGAACAATGTATAATACTTGCATATTAGTCTTTATTAACCTGGCAATCCTTAAAAAGAGGCCTCAAACATATGGGAATGCCGCAGTCTTCCCTTCGGAATCACACTAAAGCCATGCGTGAAAGCAGACATAAATCCTCCCATGTATTCTTCGCAGAACATTAAGCTAGTGTATATTTATAGAGAAAAGCAGGATAATCAGTGCATACTGTATAATACTGATGGGATCATACAGCTTGTCGTCTAATATCATCTGTGCATAGTCTCCATCTAATCACAAATTCTATTAAAGTAAGAAATAAACCAACCTATTTGGAAGATTTACAAATGTTTCACTGTTATCTTCACCAGCTTAAAAAATGCATTTCATTTGCCAATCCCTTTGGTATTTTCATCAAACAAATTGATTATTTTATATTACAGATTTGACCACATTATTTCCATAATGTATTATTTTACTAATATTAATGAATGTATCCAGTGAAACAATTCAGATGCACAATAGGAAAGATTTCTACCATTTATGAAACACATAAAATGTAAAGTCCTGGCAGGAGAAGTCTGATATCTATTGATCCTCAATCAGATAAGCCACAGAAATGCAAAGCTCTTAAAATAACTAATAAAAAAAACACTAGAAAATGAAACCAAAGACAAAAAATGGGAGGCCCGTGTTCGACATTTCAAGTAGAAGAGGACAGGAAACCATTTACGTAGAAATTTCCCATAACACACAGATATACCGTATATATCACAAAACACTGATGTAATTAAATTAAACTAAATTGGCATTTGAAATGTATTAACCATATATTAACTTACAGGTCACAATATGGGAAGGAGTAAAAAGATCAACAATGCTTTGGCCCACGTGGCAGAATTTTGTTAATTTTGACTTTTAGTTAATTGGACAAAAAAAAGCACAAATGTAAAATTAAATAATAAAGTACTTAAAAAAAGATCTTCAATGAGGCCACGGAGAGTAAAAGTTCATGTTAATTCTGTAGTTTGGAGCTTCATAGTCTCATAAAAGCTGACCCCCTGCCGCTGAACGCGGGAGACTATTAGGTCGTCACTATCATTCTGCAGACAATACATCACTGCCTATGACCTGCGTACAACAGCCTTGTACACCCACTGCATTGTAGAAGAGAACACACTGCTTGATAGCGGATTTATTGTTCAATAATTTGTTTCATTCACATGATTACACTCCTTGACCCCCGGGCGATTTTCCGTTTAGGTTTTTTCTTCCATTTTTCCAAGAAACATAATTTTTTATTTTTTTTTCCATCAATATAGCCATATAAGGGCTTGTTTTTTGTGGGACAAATTGTACTTTCAAATTACATCATTCATTTTACCACACAGTGTACTGGAAAATGGGAACACAAATTCCATGTGCAGTAAAACTGCTAAATAAATGTGCAATTCCACAATGGTGTTTTGGGTTTTTTATTTACCGTCTTCATTGTATGGTAAAACTGAAGTGACAGTATGATTCCTGTGGTCAGTAGGGGTTTGTGGATACCAAACATGTTTAGTTTTTATTATTATTTAAGTAGTGAAATAAAATTCAGAAATTTTGGCTTAAAAAAAATGGTGTATTTTTCGCCATTTCCGGAGACCCATAAAGTTCTCATGTTTAGGGGATCTGGGACAGTGTGAGGGCTTATTTTTCTGTAGCTGACGTTTTTAATTACACCATTTAGATGTAAATTCAATGTTTTGATGGCCTCTTATTGCATTTTATTACAATTGTGCAGTGACTGAAAAAACTTAATTCTGGCATTTTGTATTTTTTCCTGCTATGCAGTTTATCAATACGATTACTTTATTTTATATTTTGATAGACTGGATATTTCTGAGCAATACCAAATATGTGTATTTTTCTAATTGTTTTATTTTCACTGGGGCAAAAGGGGGGGTGATTTGAATGTGTGCGTTTTTGTATTATTTTATTCATATTTTTAAAAACTTACTTTTTTGTTTTTACTAGTCCCTTTGGGGAATTTGAAGCTGCGATTGTCTAATCACTTGTTCTGTATAGAGCAAGTGCTTCAGCAAAAATGCTTACGTCCTGTGAACGCTCAGTCAGCGTACACATGAAGTTCATCATGGCAGCAACAGGGAAACATCAGCTTACCTCTAGCAGTCGTAATAACCCATTGACACCCCACAATCACATCACGGGGGCCATTGATAGGTGCAGGGAATGGTGCACTCCCCACTCTGAAGTGTTTCATCACACTGCCAGAGTTTGACAGAGCAATTTAACTATTTAACAGCAGCCTGCACCTGTTAACTGCACAAGTTGGCTGATCAGATCAGCCAACATGTTCAGGGAAAGATGCGCGTGAGCCCGCATCAATGTCAGGGAAACGACCTATGACGTACATATACATCATTGGTCATGAAAGGGTTAAAGGAGCAGACATGTCTATAGTTTTACATGCCTACACAATTTACTAAAAAATTGAATCATACTCCACTGTTGCTTGCAAATGGCCCAAGGAAATGTGGTAACAAATAAAAACATTAAAAGAACTATAGTAATTAGTAACTTATTCACTAAGAATACATTTTAACCCTTATGTGACTTAAGCGCCATTTACAGTATACATTCAGAAAAAATATTTTTTTTATTGTTGTATTTAATTTGATTTTTCTTTTTTTATTACTTTTTTTAGGATATTGAGAACCCACTTTCATTCCAATTTTCAAGAAAAATAAGAATACATTTTTATTTTCAACATTTCTCACGGCATATCCTTTCATGTTCTAAAATATTTGTTATACAGTAATAATGAAGGTATATCACATGCAATATAGTTCTAGTGCTGAAACAATGAAATTACTATATCACTTCATATTATAACATAATTGCTGTAATGTCATAGAGTATATAACATGGCTGCACCATCACTTTATGCAATGGTTTGTAGCTAGTGTAATGGGCAGCATGGTGGCTTGGTGATTAGCAGTGTAGCTTTACTGGGTACATCACATCATACACTATAATTATTGTAATGGTACACACTTATGGTTTACTAGATGGTGGCCCGATTCTAGAATATGTATGTATTTATTTATGAAGATTTAAGAATAATGCAATGAATACACGATATCTATCTAATCTATCTATTTTTTTATTTCTGAAGTTCTTGGTACACACATTGGCCAATTTCTGTTTGCTCATCAACTGCGACAACGTGACTTCAGGTCTGATGAGTCCTAACGCTGACATCCCTGTCCTCCTTGTCCTCCCTATCCCACTACTAAGTGGGGGACACCATCTCGACCCTAGACCACCTGCAGGTGATGAGGGTGCAAATTGCAGACATGGAGCCAGCAACTCTACACGATACAAAAGAGAAAAAAAACTGCACAGCACTCACAGACATAATGTGAACTGGTGCCAGCAGGGAGGCTGGGTCAAACAACTAGAAAAAAAATTCTCTGCAGCACTCAGCTACTACCAATGATGTACATATGCTAACAAGCTATATATATGAGAAAAAAGTTTAAAAACGTACGTTTTTTTTCAAAAAACTCAAAATTCTTATTTTTTTTTATTTCTGAAGTTCTTAGTACATACATTGGCCAATGTCTGTTTGCTCATCAACTGCGACAAAATGACTTCAGGTCTGATAAGTCCTAACGCTGACATCCCTGTCTTCCTTGTCCTCCCTATCCCACTACTAAGTGGGCGGACACCATCTCGACCCTAGACCACCTGTAGGTGATGAGGGTGCAAATTGCAGACATGGAGCCAGCAACTCCACACGATACAAAAGAGAGAAAAAAAACTGCATAGCACTCACAGACTTTTTTTCTCTTTTTTTCTCTTTTGTATTGTGTGGAGTTGCTGGCTCCATGCTTACAATTTGCACCCTCATCACCTACAGGTGGTCTAGGGTCGAGATGGTGTCCGCCCACTTAGTAAAAAAAAAAAAAGAATTTTGAGTTTTTTTAAAAAAACGTAAGTTTTTAAACTTTTTTCTCAAAATATACAGCTTGTTAGCATATGTACATCACTGGTAGTAGCTGAGTGCTGCAGATAATTTTTTTCTAGTTGTTTGACCCAGCGTCCCTGCTGGCACCAGTTCACATTATGTCTGTGAGGGCTGTGCAGTTTATTTTCTCTTTTTTCTCTTATCTATCTATCTATCTATCTATCTATCTATTTCGCAAAAACCAGGCAGCACTCCAAAATTTCATCCAAGATGACAGCTTTAATGTAGCCCCATGTGGTGCAACGTTTCAACCTATATCAGGTCTTTTTCAAGCATAGTGTTCAGTGCACAATAGTGTACCATATATAGGGTGCATACATAATTGATAGTTGATATAAAAATATAAATAAGTTCCACAGTGACACATATACAATTGCATACATTAAAGTGATTTGAGTGCAAATACATAGTGCAAGTGCTCAGCATATCCATTCCATCTTCCAGTGCACTATACAGTATAACCATCTCTAATTATCCATCATTGATTCATAGTATACATCTGTGTAAGTATTAAAAACCTTTAGTGCCTTAAGGAGGTGATTGGTCGTCCTGTAGTGCAGGTACACGCCGGCGCCATTATCATTGCCTCCATGCTGTTACACAGCGTCTTCCACATCACAGTGCGCATGCCCGGACTTCCGGGTCTTACTGCGCATGCGCGGCGATCACATCATCGCTGACAATGTGATCATGTGATTAACAAGAGGCCAGTGCCGCCATCTTATTCTCTGGCACTGTATATCACAGTGCAGATATTCTTGCCCACTTCACGCTAAAGTATGCTCAAATTACTGGGGATTTACAATGGGCCTTTCATATACATCGAGGAGTGTATAAAACACTCCTCCCATGCTAAGCAAGTGAAGCACAATTCTGGGACAGAACCGATCTGACCCTCATTACAGGGACAGAATCAGTCCGTTAGCATCAGCCCGCAATAAGACTAATGGTATAAGCACCAGCTCACTGCAAGTAACGCCAGACCAGAACGCCTCACTGACAATCATGCTATCATTTACACTAGGTCCTTATTACCCCTGAGAGTAATGTTGTGATAAACCACAGACAATTATATATATGCAAAAAATTGGGCAAATTTTATTTAATATAGAGAATTTTAGAGGCAACATTTTCCAAAGATACGTGTCCCAAAATAACATTTCGACCAATCATTCCTCCTGTGAACAAAATTAGATAAAAATTAGTAAAAATATAACAAAAAGTTATATAACTTGCTACATAAATTTTTAAAATATTGGTATCAACTATATATCAAAAAACGTTTTACTTTCCTTCACACTGTTTAAGGTATAGGTTCTAATGAAAATAGGATTATGTAGGGTTAATAACCTATATCATTTTGTCTGATAGTATTCATTAACATTTCATAAAACAGAATGAATCTTGAAATCTGCGTTCAGGCCATTAGGCCTCAGGGTATTTAACAAATAAATTCATTTAAGCTCTTTCTTCTTTAAAATGTCCTCCCTGTTGCCTCCCCTTCTCAGGGGGGTTACATGATCAATTATCCTGAATTTAATTTCTGCATCTTTATGGCCTTTCTCCACACAATGTTTTGGTACTGGAAGGTCCAATCGTTTTTTTCTTATTGAACACTTATGTTGGCTGAATCGTGTTTTAAAGTCCCAAGTCGTCTCTCCCACATAGTAGAGACGACACGGGCACTCAGGTAGATATATCATATATTCTGAGTCACATGTTAGAAAACAATTAATCTTAAACACTCTTTGGGACTGATTGTCCGTAAAACACGATCCTTTCAACATTGAGGTACAATTGATGCAATTCAAACATGGGTAACCTCAATGTTTTACTAATTTTTATTTATTTTTGTTCACAGGAGGAATGATTGGTCAAAATGTTATTTTGGGACACGTATCTTTGGAAAATGTTGCCTCTAAAATTCTCTATATTAAATAAAATTTGCCCAATTTTTTGCATATATATAATTGTCTGTGGTTTATCACAACATTACTCTCAGGGGTAATAGGACCTAGGACCTAGTGTACATGATAGCATGATTGTCAGTGAGGCGTTCTAGTCTGGCGTTACTTGCAGTGAGCTGGTGCTTATACCACTAGTCTTATTGCGGGCTGATGCTAACCGACTGATTCTGTCCCTGTAATGAGGGTCAGATCGGTTCTGTCCCAGAATTGTGCTTCACTTGCTTAGCATGGGAGGAGTGTTTTATACACTCCTCGATGTATATGAAAGGCCCATTGTAAAATCCCCAGTAATTTGAGCATACTTTAGCGTGAAGTGGTCAAGAATATCTGCACTGTGATATACAGTGCCAGAGAATAAGATGGCGGCACTGGCCTCTTGTTAATGACATGATCGCATTGTCAGCGATGACGTGATCGCCGCGCATGCGCAGTAAGACCGGAAGTCCGGGCATGCGCACTGTGATGCGGAAGACGCTGTGTAACAGCGTGGAGGCAATGATAATGACGCCGGTGTGTACCTGCACTACAGGACGACCAATCACCTCCTTAAGGCACTAAAGGTTTTCTATGAGATTCAGCATCTTGGGCTTGTCTGGCAGCAGTTTGGTGTGGTGACTCCTGTTGCCGACGACGTCTGTGAGATGCCGCATCCTCGGCTTGTCTCATGGCAGTTTGTTGTGGTGTCTCTTGGTGTCGTTGTTGTAGTTGCCTTGCTGCTTCTGCAGCTTTTCTGTCATCGTCACTGGCATATTTGCGCTTACGACCAATTAAACCCATTGAATAAATGTGATTGAAGTAGTTCAGACTGTCACTGACACAACGTGTGAAGTAAATGTGATTGAAGAACAGCACACTATGACTGACAGACCTTGTAAACAGGAGTGAAGTGCATCACACTATGAGTGGCAGACCTTGTAAACAGGAGTGAAGTGCGTCACACTATGACTGACAGCCTTGTAAACAGGAGTGAAGTGCGTCACACTATAACTGACAGCCTTGTAAACAGGAGTGAACTGAGTCACACTATGACTGACAGCCTTGTACACAGGAGTGAAGTGCGTCACACTACGACTGACAGCCTTGTAAACAGGAGTGAAGTGCATCACACTATGACTGACAGCCTTGTAAACAGGAGGGAAGTGTGTCACACTATGAGCAGCAGCCTTGTAAACAGGAGTGAAGTGCGTCACACTATGAGCGGCAGTTCAAATTGCGCGCCAAGCCGTGCTACGCTTTGCTGATTGGTCGCCGCCAGCCGCAGTGACCAATCAGTGTGCTTGACCAACGCAGCCACCAATCAGAGAAGTGGCGTGGCTTGGCGGGTTATATGAATCCCGCGCTGCTGATTGGTCGTCGCTCTCAGCAACAACCAATCAGCGGCGCGGGATTCAAAACCTCTGCAAAGCCATGCTCCGCATCGCTGATTGATCGCTGCCAGCCGTGGTGACCAATCAGCGAAGCGTGTTTTAAAACACGTGCCAAGTGCGCTGATTGGTCGCCGCCAGCAGCAGTGACGACCAATCAGCGGCGCGGGATTCATATTTCCCGCCAAGTCGCGCCGCTTCGCTGATTAGTCGCTGCCGGTCGCGGTGTCCAATCAGCGAAACGTGTTTTAAAACACACGCCAAGGGCGCTGGTTGGTCGCCGCGGCTGACGGCGACCAGTCAGCGCTGGCGCGCAATTTTCTGGACAAACAGAAACGATTAGGCAATTATATAGGAGATGTTAAAGATGGTCAAATTCTACAAAATTCGTAGATATAAAAGACCTAAAAAATGTCTGTCACTTTTATGCATATTGCAGAAGATTCCTGATGAGGAACGGAATTTGAACTCAACTGTGGGGACTTCCACATAATGCCTGATAGAGACATACCCCAAGCGACTTGCAGCTGTAATCGCAGCAAAAGCTGGCGTTACAAAGTATTAACTCAAGGGGGCCGAATAATATTGCATGCCCCACTTTTCAGTTTTCTATTTGCTAAAAAAGTTTAATTTATCCAATAAATTTCTTTCCACTTCATGATTGTGTCCCACTTGTTGATTCTTCACTGTATACCGCATCTTTCAGACTATAAGACACACATTTTCCCCCCAAAGTGGGGGCTGTGAATCTTACAGTCAGAATGTACGGTTGGAGCTGTGGCTGTGCGGGACAGCGGCAATGAAGCGGCTCACTGGGGGCAGAAGTCGGTCACCGGCAGAGGAAGCAGGCTGTAGAGTGACTGTTGGTGAGCACATGGGTCTGCTGTTTAAGATTATTTAATATTCACTACTCTTCCCTGCCATTCACCTCTTGGCACTGAAGCTGGCGCTGAGAGGTGGGCGGGGAAGCGACACATATCAAATTAACTTTAACTGTGGGCCCACTTGACCAACCGATCACTTGTGCCCACAATTAAGAATATTCACTGCTTCCCACGCACACTGCGTAGGAATATCCCAGCAGGCGGCAGTGGACAGATGATAATTCTTACCCCGTCCATTACCACTTCCTGCTCTCATCCCGGCAGCTGAGCTGACAGCCTGTGGAGCTCAGTGCTTGACTGTGAGTAAAAAAATCCCTGGTCTGTGGAGCACTAGGGCTGGAGATAAATGGCACTAGGGTTATTTTAGAAAATGTTTCTTTATTAACCTCTTACAGGCCACTACGCGTTTCTGCAGCAGAGCGCTGCCTTCATCAGGCATCACCTGATGAAGGCCACTCTGCTGCAGAAACGCGTAGTGGCCTGTAAGAGGTTAATAAAGAAACTTTTTCTAAAATAACCCTAGTGCCATTTATCTCCAGCCCTAGCGCTCCACAGACCAGGGATTTTTTTACTCTCAGCTTCTTGCACTTGTGCACACCTGGCAAGAGCAGCTCTGGACAAGAGATACCATTAATCCTAGATCCTGAGTTCCATGACCTAGCAATACAACACGGTCACCGTTGTAGGACCTGTGGTGACATCAATCCGGTCATTGATCGTGGCAGGAGTTGGAGCTCCCGGAGCAACTTTCGGTGCCTCCACTATACCTCCAGGCGGAGGTGGATTCACAGGCGTAAGACCGCAGTTGTGCAGGGTTGCACAACCACCTCTGGTTAGTGGCTACACAGCCCTGGGCCTAAATCCACTTCAAAAACTTTCTTCACATGCGCTCCCACCCCCTCCCCCCTTTTTGTCTTGCAGTGCTTGACTGTGACATTATGTAATTTGTACTTACATGCTGTTAGTGCTCATTTGCCAGCATGAGAACAGGACACCTGCACTTTGCAGCGGAAGAGCGATGGAGGGGTGAGTATAATTATTTATTATTTTACGTGTGTGCTGTGATGGGGGCATATAAAGAATGAGGGCATATACCATGATGGGCATATACCAGGATGAGGTCATATACCAGGATGGATGCATATACCCAGATGGGACATATACCAGTATAGGGGCACATACCACGATTTGGAAACATACCAGCCAAACAGTGCTATTTGTGTCAAATTGGTGGCAGCGGTGGGATATCTGTGTGACCTCCTGTCGTCTGTCTTCTTGAAATTACGAGAAATTACAAAACAGAAAGAGAGTCAGCAATTTTTCATGGAAGTCCTTAAAGCTGTGCAGTTCCTGAATGTAGCATGGCAAAATAGGTGCACCATGGTAAATAGGGACAGAGAAGGGCATGTTGCATGCTAACAGCATAGAAGAGCTGCTAGCATCAAGTTGGTTCTTCTCACTGGGTTCACTCATGTTGTTATAGAGCGGACTACTCACAATTTTAGGCATACAGATTAATCCCGTTCGTGCCAATACACTATTCATGTGTATTGAAAACACTGATGAGGGATTGGTGTATTCAATACAAATGAATGCTAAGTGCCTCCAACCAATCCTCCTCCCCCTCTGCAAGACAGCAGTTTGGCTATTTAGTTTGGTGGTGCGGGGGGAAGGTATAGGTGTATAAAAATAACATAACATGTTGCCTGTCCAACCAGGATGCCCCACCGTGGTAAGCGTCAAATAATGCCCTATGCGACGCAAATGATCGTTTGTTGCATATCTGTTTTACTAGACAAATCATCTAAATATGCCACACCAATAAAGTGTTCTCTTACAGGTGGTCTCTTTTTGGACATGAACCTACCTAGGATTTCTTAGGCTGGTTTGACACTAGCGTTTGGTCTGCATGTGTCTGGCATGCAGACTCAAATGCAGTGCTGAACGCAGACATACGTAACTAGCATTTCTTGTTAGATCTATTCTGGTTGATTAATTAGAGTTGAAAGAATCTAGCAAGAAATTAGCATAAAAATAATTTAAAAGTTGCTAATCTTTTGCACAATGTAAGGTTGGCAAACGTATTGTGACATCTGGAATTTTAGCAAAACAATACCACCCAGCTTCAACAAAGTAGGTGGAGCTGGAGCAAGACAGGGGCCTGGAAACCCCCATTCGTTAAATTCATAATGAGCGGTTTTGCACCTTATGCCAAAAATCTTACTCCAGTCAGTGATTGATTTCTGGCGACGTCCATATGGGGTGCATGTTTCCCACAAACTCTCCTTTCTGGACTCAAAAAAACATGATTGACACCCTCCAATACGGCCTCCCCTGCTGTGCTATGGTGGACTTTATTTCTCCCACATACCTCGCACTGGTAACAAACATAGTGAAGGAGTGGGTCTTCTCCTTTCTAGCAATTGCAGCTTTCAACCCAATTCCTCCTCCTTCCTCCCTTATCCTCTCATCCTTCGAAGTGCACTCTGTTCGTATTTACTCTCCCTCCAACCTCCAAGTGGCTGTCATTTATCGACCCCCGGGCCGAGCCACTGCCTTCTTTGACCGATTCTCCATCTGGCTTCTTTACTTTCTCTCTGTTATCTATAATAGGATAGACAGGGGTGTAATGGGTCTTATCTCCTTAATGTTATAAATGTATGCAGTGCATTAACTGCTCACCTTGGTAAGATATGAAAACGCACAGCTAGTATTTGCGTATCAAACAGCTGCTGCAGTATCACCACCCCAGGGATGGCCACGTGATAGCCAAGGACAGAAGACCAATATGATCCGTGCTGCTGTAGTGAGATCACAGACTCCCGTGGTATTTAAAAACGGTGCTCTTTATTCCAATCCGATGCGTTTCAAGGTCGTCCTGACCTCTTCATCACAGAACAGATACAGGGATACATCAGCATAACTGGTTTATATTGTATATAAATATATGAGAATGTATCTTGCTGGTCATTAAGCTGGTGTATCCCTGATGAAGAGGTTGGGACAACCTTGAAACATGTCGGATTGGAATAAAGAGCAACGTTTTAAATACCACGGTAGTCTGTGATCTCATTACAGCAGTGCGGATCATATTGGTGTTCTGTCCTTGACTTTATCTTTGCTGACATTTCCACCATCATCATGGGTGACTTCAACATCCCCACTGATACCAACCAGTCAACAGCCTTCAAACTCCTGTTACTTGCTTCATCCTTTAGCCTCTCTCAATGGTCCACCACAGCCACACACACAGCCGGACATACACTGGACATCATCTTGACCCGCCTCTGCTCCCTAACCACACAACCTCCCCTCTCCCCCTATCTGACCAACTACTTACCTTCTCGTCCTTGTCCTCCTCACCTGCCACCCATGTCCACCAACTCCCACAACCTCGCAGAAACCTCACACACGTTGACACTCACATACTCTCTGACTCTATTCTACCACTATCTTCCATGTCCTCACTCCACGACACAGATAATGCCACCACTTTCTACAATTCTACACTCACAGCAGCAATTGATGCAGTTATCCCTCTCGTTCACGGTAGAACACAACGAATCAACAGACAACGGTAGAACACAGCCACCACTAAAAAGCTGTGGCGAGAGTCTAGGATTGCTGGAAAAAAACACATTCACAAGAAGACTACACAGCATTCAAACAAGCACTTCTCAAATTCAAGTCAGCGCTCACCACCACTAAACAGAATTACTTCATTACCCTCACATCCTCTTTGCTCCACAACCCCAGGCAGTTATTCAACACATTTAACTACCTCCTCTGCCCCCCACTTCTTATATCTCTACCGAAGACATTGCAACACACTTCACCAGCAAGATTGATCAGCAAGATCAGACAGATCTTTGCTGCCCTAACCACACAACCACTATGTATACCAAACCACCCCCACCCCCACTAACCCTCCTCCCACTTATCACTGAAGGAGAACTTGCGCACCTCCTCTCCAAATCGCACCTTACCATTTGTGCATCGGACCCGATCCCTTCCCACTTCCTCCCCAACCTCACCACCACACTTATCCCAGCCCTAACCCACATCTTCAACCTATCACTAGCTTCTGGTACCTTTCTTTCTGCTTTCAAACATGCAACAATTACACCTATCTTAAAGAAACCATCTCTCGAACCCACTTCTACATCAAGCTACCAGCCCATATCCCTGCTCCTGTTCGCCTCCAAACTTTTTGAAAAGCAAGTCCACATTGTACTTTCCTCCCACCTCTCATCCAACTCTCTGTTTGACAATTTTCAATCTGGGTTCCGCCCCCACCACTCCACTGAAACCACCTTAACCAAAATTACTAATGACCTACTTACCGCCAAAGCTAACGGACACTTCTCCATCCTCCTTCTTCTAGACCTGTCCTCTGCATTCGACATAGTCGACCACTGCCTCCTATTACAGATCCTCTCTTCCATTGGTAATACCGACCTTGCCCTCTCCTGGATCTCTTCCTACCTTTCCAACCGCACATTTAGTGTCTCCCACTCCCACACTTCCTCTTCACCCCATCCCCTCTCTGTTGGGGTCCCTCAAGGCTCTGCATCTACCTCTCTGGCAAAGACGTCACCTCTCTGATGTCCAGAAACCCAAAGTGTCTATCAGTCATATCCTCCTTCTTCTCCTTTTGCTTCCTTAAACTAAATGTAGACAAAACTGAACTCATCATCTTTCCCCCATCTCGCGCACCTCCCCTACATGATCTATCACAATAAATCTCACTTTGCCCTGTACCTGAAGTCCGCTGCCTTGGAGTAATCCCTTGACACTGTCTTATCCTTCAAACCACACATCCAAGTTCTCGCCACCTCCTGCTGCCTGCAACTCAAAAATATTTCCAGAATCCATCCCTTCCTCAACTCTCAATCTACTAAACTACTGGTGCATGCCCTCATCATCTCCCATCTTGACTACTGCAACCACCTCCTCTGCGGCCTCCCTGCTAACACTCTTGCACCTCTCCAATCTGTCCTAACTCTGCTGCCCGACTAATCCACCTCTCTCCTTGCTGCTCCTCCACTTCTCTCCTCTGTAAATCCCTCGACTGGCTCCCAATTCCCCAGTGTATCCAATTCAAACTACTAACACTGACTTGCAAAGCCATCTACAATCTGTCTCCTTGATATATCTCTGAACTAATCTCCCAATATCATCCAACTCATAATCTTTGATCCTCCCAAGACCTTCTTCTTTCCTCCACACTTGTACGATCCTCATCTATCCTCCTGCAAGACTTTGCACGAGCATCCCCCATCCTCTGGAATTCTGCTCCTCAAAACGTCCGACTATCCCCGACACTCGGAACCTTCAAGCGGAACCTGAAAACCCATCTCTTCAGAACAGCCTACAGCCTACAATGACCACAGTGTCACCTCACCACCACTGGACCCAGCACTCCACCACCACCAGAGTAGACCTAATCCACTGTCTCCCTCCACATTGCCCTGTAGAATGTAAGCCCGCAAGGGCAGGGTCCTCTCTCCCCTCTGTACCAGTCTATCACTGTTAGCTTGTTCATTGTATTTTTAACTTGTTTGTATTTAACCCTTTCTAATGTACAGCATCATGGAATCAATGGTGCTCTATAAATTAATAATAATAATAGTAATAATAATGTAAAGGCACCTCGAACTCCATCCCACCCCCTAAACAAGACAGGTTTGGAAAATGTTTGTCTTGATGAATAAGAGCTATAAAGTGTGTAAGTGGCCTGTACCATCAAATCGGATATTGGTTACTACTGAATTAACATTCATTGCAATGGTGAGGTCACATCGACATTACTAATAATGACTTTGTATTACAGAGACTGAAAGATATTGGAACAGTCCTTGAACACCTCAGAGTGTTATATAGAACTTTTCAGGGCAATTGGACTAGCTGCAATTAATGTAAAAATTACCATATTTTTTGGATTATAAGACACACTTTTGTTTCCTCCAAACGTCTTAAAATCCGAATCGTAAAAGAAATCTTACCGAGGGGGAATGTGGGGTAAGCGGGGTGGAGCGGGGGTAACGGAGGTTGGGGGCCAAGGCTGGAGCTGCAGGATTTTGCACCAGTCTCCGGTGGGCGACGCCGTTATTATTTCCCAGCATGCATTGCCGGTCTGGCAATACATACTCTAGTGTCTAGAAATGGCAGCGGTCTGCGGTCTGCGCATGCGCCGCGGCCATTTTTATATAGATACTCTATTTTCCAGACTTCAAGAAAATGGCCGCGGCAGATGGAGGCATAGATACCAGGAGGGAAAAGACATTGTAGTGGAAAAGACATTATTTAAGTGGATCAAGTTTTTCAGGCAGACTTAAAGGGGTTAGAATAAATACCTCTTTTCCCCAACACTATCCATGGCAATTTGGTTATGAGTGATTTGGTCACAATAGTGATATACAAATATAGTCATGTAGCGATTCATCATATGTATAGTATACGGAATGGTCATGTCTGCACGGAAAACAGAGAAGTCTTACCAACAATATTGACATTTATACTATACTAACTGTAGTACTCAGCATTGCCTGGATTAGTAACTAACTGTTCTTAAATATAACAAAATAAAATAGGCTAACAAAAAATTATTTTGAACATAAAAG
This sequence comes from Allobates femoralis, assembly GCA_033576535.1. Taxonomy (NCBI): domain Eukaryota; kingdom Metazoa; phylum Chordata; class Amphibia; order Anura; family Aromobatidae; genus Allobates; species Allobates femoralis. The sequence continues at coordinate 71,768,727 of JARQOC010000008.1, forward strand.
TCACAAACTAAAGAGACAGAAATGTTATTCTTAAAAATCAAATAGTAAAGTACTGTATTTTTCGCTTTATAAGACGCACCCCCAAATTTGGTGAAGGAAAAGAGAAAAAAATAATTTTTAATGTTAAATGGGGTCTGTCTTATAATGTCAGTGTCCATCTTACAAATCATATTGGGTATATGTCTCTTATAGCCCCCTCTTCCTGGTACATGGTCCTCATCCTGGGATATAGCTCCCCCATCCTAGATATGGCCCCCTTATTCTGGTTATGGCTGGCACACGTCCCCCAGGGCTGACATACGTCCCCCAGGGCTGGCACATGCCCCCCAGGGCTCTCACACATCCACTAGGGATGGCACATGCCCCCAAGGGCTGGCACATTCCCCCCAGGGCTCTCAAACATCCCCAAGGGCTGGCACATGCCCCCCAGGGCTGGCACATTCCCCCCAGGGCTCTCACACATCCCCAGGGCTCACACACGTCCCCTAGGGCTGGAACACGTCCCCCAGGGCTGGTACAAGTCCCGGAGGGCTGGCAAAAGTCCCCCAGGGCTGGCACAAGTCCCCCAGGGCTCACACATCCCCCAGGGCTGGTACACGTCCCCCAGGGCTGGTACACGTCCCCCACTGCTGGCACAAGTCCCCCAGGGCTGGCACAAGTCCCCCAGGGCTGGCACACGTCCCCCAGGGCTGGCACATGCCCCCTAGGGCTCTCACTCATCTCCTAGGGCTGGCACATGCCCCCCAAGGCTGGCACATGTCCCCCAGGGCTGGCACACATCCCCCAGGGCTGGCACACATCCCCCTGGGCAGGCACACTTTCCCCTGGGCAGGCACAGTCCCCCAGGGCTGGCACATGTCCCCCAGGGCTGGCACTCGTCCCCCAGGGCTGGCACATGCCCCCCAGGGCTGGCACATGTCCCTCAGGGCTGGTACACGTCCCTCAGGGCTGGCACCTCGGCCCCAGAGCTGACACATGCCCCCCAGGACTGGCACCTCCGCCCCAGAGCTGACACATGCCCCCCAGGGCTGGTACACGTCCCTCAGGGCTGGCACATGCCCCCAGGGCTGGCACCTCCGCCCCAGAGCTAGCACATGCCCCCCAGGCCTGGTACATGGCCCCCCTTGCTGCTGGGCAGAAAATATCAAACATTTTATATTTACCTCTCCAGCGCTTGCCTCAGTCTTCAGTGCCTTTCTCCCTGACTGCAGAAATCTCCCTCCGAGGTCCCAGAGAAGCCGGTCATGTGATCGGGGGCTCACTGATGACTGCAGTGCGGTGATGTCATCAGTGTGCACCCGATCACATGACCGGCTTCTCTGGGACCTCGGAGGGAGATTTCTGCAGTCAGGGAGAGAGGCACTGAAAACTGAGGCAAGCGCTGGAGAGGTAAATATAAAATGTTTGTTATTTTCTGCACAGCAGCAAGGGGGGCCATATCCAGGATGGGGGGGACTGCAGGAACAGTTAATATGCCCTGCTCCCCTGTCCATACCTCGGTGCTAGCTTCAGCACCGAGGTGATGGACAGCGGCAGTGCAGTGAATATTAAATGAGTTAATGAGCGGGGGTCACGTGACCGGCCGCTGCCTCCTATAGCCCGCAGCCAGCCCGCCCCAGTCCCTGATACACTCCAGAGCTGCCCCCACTCTCCCCTGCACCGTATGTTCGTTTTTTAAGACACACACCCCACATTCCCCCAAAATTTGGGGGAACAAAAGTGCGTCTTAAAAAGCAAAAAATATGGTAATAGAAGCATTTCACATCATATATTCAACACCACAGAGAAGCAACACAAATGAACTAAATTATTAATAATGTGAAGCTCTTTATCTGCAACTCCTTAATTCAAAAGACTTTTGATAAACTACATTCTTGGTTTTTCCTTCTGATGCAAAGACGAACAGATTTTTGGCAGTGGCAACTTTTGAACAGGCCACATAAAGCTGACCATGAGAAAAGCATGAGATTGCAAATTGATTCCTGATATTTTCAAGGATTGCCCCTGTTTCTTTTTAATGGACATTGCAAATGCCAGTCGATCTGGAAACTGGAGGCGTTTAAAATCAAAAGGCAAATCAGATGGAATGAGTGGAATTGTTGGAATGAAAATGTCCTCTTTTTGCACATATTGTCAAAATGGTTGCTCCAATTACATGTGGAAACAGGTTCCTAAGCAAGAGTCTTGTTCCATTACACTGATTTGGTGTATCTAAATTTCTCAACAGCAGAATAGGTGCTCCAGGTTTTAGAAAGAGATTGTGAGGAGGAAATCCTTGTGGTGCCAAGGAGTTGAGGAACTCAGTTGGATAGAATATTGCTTGAGCAGGGTTGGTCACTGAATCCACTGATTTGTAGGTCCTGCACACACCTGAAAGGAGACTTAGAATTTGAAGACTAATCTTGTTGATGCTATTATTTTTCAGAGCTAGAATAGCCCTTTCACACAGCCAGCCAGACTTTGTGAAGTTGCGTTGAATGTTTGCAAAAACCTTTGCTTTTAGCTCCTCAATAGATGTCACGATGTAGCAAGAGTTGCATGGAAACATGATCTGTCCAGTGGTTGAGTTCACTAGTGCCTTGCCATCAAAAATAGTCAGATGCTGGCATGAGAACAGTCCATCATAAACATCGGCTGTCATGTGGATCCTCATGTTTGTCTTCAGCAACATTTTCTTCAAAAGTTACCTGCCAAAACAGCAACTACACCTCCCATGATAGAAGCAGTCTGTCGACTATTTCCAGAGCCCTCTTGTATGACATGGTGCCATTGAGGAAGCAGCTCTTGTTCTCATGTCTGTCAGCCTTGCTTCCCTTTCTTCAGATTGGTCACTGCACTGTAATAAGGCTTTTCTCTTAGAGTCATACAATCAAATTCCTTTTCTTACAGGACATTATTGCCTGTAATTGACAGTATCTAAAACCCCACACAATTAGTCTACAGTTAAGGTCACTTGATTTATATCAGCTAAGTGTTACCACCAAAATCAAATAACTCACAAATAAACTGTCTTAAGCTGGAGACACACTGTGTGAGGCGCATACGAGATACACGCACAAGTCCCTTATGCCTCACCCAGAACGGCCACCAGCTCTTTGGACTGGAGCGCAGTAGCTGCACATGTTTCTATTCAGCTGACACACTCTTGTCCAGAGAGTCAGTGGACGTCTCGGGTGAGGCATGCAAGACTCGTGCTACTATCTCACATGCGTCTCTCTCAGTGTGTCTCCAGCCTTATATTAAAAGAACTAGATGGCGGCCCGATTCTAAAGAATCGGGTAGTCTCGAATCCATATATAATTTATTTACTAATAGTTAGGGGAGTGCGTGAAATGAATTGTGTGTATACAGGTGGCTCAGTGGGTAGCAGAGTATACGGTGGCTCAGTGATTAGCAGTGAGTGCGGTGGCTCAGTGGTTAGCAGTGAGTGTGGTGGCTCAGTGGTTAGCAGTGAGTGCGGTGGCTCAGTGGTTAGCAGTGAGTGCGGTGGCTCAATGGTTAGCAGTGAGTGCGGTGGCTCAGTGGTTAGCAGTGAGTGCGGTGGCTCAGTGGTTAGCAGTGAAGGCGGTGAGTGGTTCAGCATACAGTGGCGTGGCAGAGTTGGTCAGCGCACGCCGTGGGCAGATTGGTTAGCACACACATACATACATACACACACACACACACACATACACACACTCCGCTATAGTTAGCACCGACCCTGCGTCTTCCCCGCCGCTTGAATCCTGAGTCGACATGTCGCCGCCCGCTGACGACTGGATCCAATATGGCGTCCGGGAAGTTTGGCGAGACTTCTTGGACGCTATATTGGATCCAGTAGTTCGGGGGTGGCGACATGTCGACTGAGGATCCAGGCGGCTGATGCATGGCGGTGGTAAGTATAGCGGAGTGTGTGTGTGTGTGTATGTGTGCGACAAAGTGAGGGAAGTGACTACATACACAAATATATACATATACTGTACATTGCATATGGAGGGGTGAGGAGAGCAGAGGCTGGAGGGGTGAGGAGGGGTGAGGAGAGCAGAGGCTGGAGGGGTGAGGAGGGCAGAGGAGAGCGGAGGCTGGAGGGGTGAGGAGGGCAGAGGAGAGCGGAGGCTGGAGGGGTGAGGAGGGCAGAGGAGAGCGGAGGCTGGAGGGGTGAGGAGGGCAGAGGAGAGCGGAGGCTGGAGGGGTGGGGAGGGCAGAGGAGAGCGGAGGCTGGAGGGGTGAGGAGGGCAGAGGAGAGCGGAGGCTGGAGGGGTGAGGAGGGCAGAGGAGAGCGGAGGCTGGAGGGGTGAGGAGGGCAGAGGAGAGCGGAGGCTGGAGGGCAGAGGACAGGGGAGGCTGAAGGGCAGAGGACAGGGGAGGCTGGAGGGCAGAGGACAGGGGAGGCTGGAGGGCAGAAGACAGGGGAGGCTGCAGGGGAGAGTGGAGGGGAGAGGCTGGAGGGGAGAGTGGAGGCTGGAAGGGAGAGGCTGGAGGGGAGAGGGTGGAGGGGAGAGTGGAGGGTGGAGGGGAGAGTGGAGGGGAGAGGCTGGAGGGGAGGGCAGAGGCTGGAGGGGAGAGCGGAGGCTGGAGGGGAGAGCGGAGGCTGGAGGGGAGGGCAGAGGCTGGAGGGGAGAGCGGAGGCTGGAGGGGAGGGCAGAGGCTGGAGGGCCGAGGCTGGAGGACAGAGGCTGGAGGGGAGAGCGGAGGCTGGAGGTGAGGGCAGAGGCTGGAGGGCAGAGACTGGAGGGCAGAGGCTGGAGGGCAGAGGCTGGAGGGGAGAGGGTGGAGGGGAGAGTGGAGGGTGGAGGGGAGAGTGGAGGGTGGAGGGGAGAGGCTGGAGGGGAGGGCAGAGGCTGGAGGGGAGAGCGGAGGCTGGAGGGGAGAGCGGAGGCTGGAGGGGAGGGCAGAGGCTGGAGGGGAGAGCGGAGGCTGGAGGGGAGGGCAGAGGCTGGAGGGCCGAGGCTGGAGGACAGAGGCTGGAGGGGAGAGCGGAGGCTGGAGGTGAGGGCAGAGGCTGGAGGGCAGAGACTGGAGGGCAGAGGCTGGAGGGCAGAGGCTGGAGGGGAGAGCGGAGGCTGGAGGGGAGAGGCTGGAGGGGAGAGTGGAGGCTGGAAGGGAGAGGCTGGAGGGGAGAGGGTGGAGGGGAGAGTGGAGGGTGGAGGGGAGAGTGGAGGGTGGAGGGGAGAGGCTGGAGGGGAGGCAGAGGCTGGAGGGGAGAGCGGAGGCTGGAGGGGAGAGCGGAGGCTGGAGGGGAGGGCAGAGGCTGGAGGGGAGAGCGGAGGCTGGAGGGGAGGGCAGAGGCTGGAGGGCCGAGGCTGGAGGACAGAGGCTGGAGGGGAGAGCGGAGGCTGGAGGTGAGGGCAGAGGCTGGAGGGCAGAGACTGGAGGGCAGAGGCTGGAGGGCAGAGGCTGGAGGGGAGAGCGGAGGCTGGAGGGCAGAGGCTGGAGGGGAGGGCAGAGGCTGGAGGGGAGAGCGGAGGCTGGAGGGGAGGGCAGAGGCTGGAGGGCAGAGGCTGAAGGGCAGAGGCTGGAGGGGAGAGCGGAGGCTGGAGGGCAGAGGCTGGAGGGGAGAGCGGAGGCTGGAGGGCAGAGGCTGGAGGGGAGAGGCTGGAGGGCAGAGGCTGGAGGGGAGATGCTGGAGGGGAGAGGCTGGAGGCAGTGGCGTAGTTGGCGTGCTCCAGGCCCTGGGGCAAGATCAGCACCCAGGACCCCCATGTGAGGACCGGGGGGGGTGCTGGCAGACAGATGTGAGACCTGGGTGGGTGCAGACTCACCGCGGCCGGCGTGCGTCTGCTGTCTGCTGTAGGAGGAGAGGAGAGGCGGGGAGAGCTGCCGGACAGGAAGCTCAGTCCTCCCTCCTCTCTGGGCGCGGCGGGCGGCTGCTGTCAGCACGGGGCCCCCCAGGGGGTGGGGGCAATGGGCCACTCATGCCGGGGGGCACGGGGCGCTGGGCCCCCCTGTCCCCCCGCTAGCTACAGTACTGGCTGGAGGGAAGAGGCTGGAGGGCAGACGGAACTTCCGAGAACGGAACGTTCCTCCGCCGCTCCCTGTAGCCGGGCGACCCCGCACTGGTGACGTCAGCAGCATGGGTCCGGAGGCCATCACGGAAGTACCCTTCGGGTTTTCCGGAAGTGGCCTTCGGCTTTTATATTTTAGATGTTCTTCATTGCTTATAACAACTAATCGGGCACCTATTAATGACTTGTCGCAAAATAGAAGCTGAGCTGTGATTGGTTGCTATAGGTCACCTGGTAAATATCCAACCTAACTGTCAAAACAGACAGGGCAGTATATATATATATACTTATACATACACAAATACACTCAGCTTTATGTAGTAGATTAGTGTATGTATAAATGTGACATATGTAAGATCAGGGCAAAACTCAAAAGTCAGGTTACATATAGGCCTAAAAATGTGCTGCTGTCACTTACGAAGTAAGTTTTGGGGTTGTTATCTGTTGTCTGGGTAGTTTTTATTGCCTTGCTACTAAACAAATGGAACTGGCCCTTGAAGTGGTCTAACCAGCTCCCAGTAATTCATCCACCCCATAATACATAATTTAGTGATGACATAACTAGATTAGTCTTTATAGCATATCGCTCACGGAACAAATTCTCTACAAGTCTGTATAATCACATGATTCACAGGAAATTTTACTTCAAGGCAGCGCAGCAAGAAAATTAAAACCTTTGTCCTAAAGGCCTTTAAGGTGAGGATCACAGAATGTTAAAGATTTTATATGCAGATTCCTAAACTGAAATCCATAGCAATTCTGCATCTAAAATCTGTGCTCATTTTCTGCACTCACACATGAATTTTATGCACATTTTATAAGTGCACCAAAAAAGCATGAAAACAAAGCCAGATCAGAAGTTTAATCTGTGAATTTTGGGCTCCATTAAAATACATTGGTGAAATCCACACCAAAAATGTGTTTCCACAACATAAAGTGACTGACAAGCTGAAGTTAAAGAAAACCCCAATTTTAGGATGGATTCTGCATCAAAAAGGGAAAAAAAAACAGCGTGTAGATAAGAGTAAATTAAAGCTCATCTACGGTAGCTAGAAAAGGTAAAATGCTGCAATTTTATGTACGATACATAAAATCCGCCCAGCCTCATGGTTATATAGTAAAAGAAGATAATTTAATGTTTCATTTTTAAGGAATATTTAAATTAACTTTAAAAATTTAAGAGGCATACACTTTTGTACTTTTGAAAAATCAACATATTTTCCTACTGTGTTAAACATAAATCCACTGCTTTATCAATACATTGAAGGGAAAACAACCAAGATTTCCAAAGAGTTAAACCCTTAGCATGAGGAAAGGTCTCGGTGACCTGGTTGCAGTTCATGTTTTCTTCTGACTGACCTTTCTTGGTCTTCTTTGGTATGAACAGTTCTGCTCTATGTGAACTTCAGAAAGAAATGTTATTTATGAAACAAGCCTCACTATTCACATATCTCCTAAGTGATAGTGTTCATTTACAGGAGATTTTCCACGCCCATTATTCATCTCGAATTATGGTAATAAGTATGACTATGCTGCGGGCTGATGGCTTTGTCAAACTACCTATTTTTCTGCTGTACCTTTATTAATTAAAAAGACAACAGACACCTTTGCACTAATATTTTTTTTAGTTTTCTAATAAAAATGAAAAAATTAACAGGATGCACACATCAGATGTAGACAGGGCCAAAAGAACAGGAAAAGCTGTTTTTAGAGGGAGACTAGAGAAATCATAGGAAAAGAACAGAGGGAAATCTTTCCCGATGATATCATAAGGGGGAAGGAATCCTTAAAGGGGAACACCAGAGAGAGAAAACATTTATGTCCAATCCCTGCACTCCTAGACTATAATGCTAAGCTTCCTGTTACATTTGTATAATGTTTACAATGAATATAAATCAGTTGTTCACTAGCTACTGCTTACCAGTAACCACTCCCATAAAGTTCAATATGTCATGCCTCAGCGAGCAGCTCTCCCCAATCCTCTCAAAAAGCTTCAGTACTGTCCAACACCTCTTCATTCCTTATTCAATCACGTTGGTGTGATGTCACATAAGGTCCTGTACTAAGCTGGAGTCTGGAGATCTCTTTCTGTACACAGAGCAGTATGGGAGACCTGTGTCAATAAGACCTGCTGTGACATCACACCCATGTAATTGAAGGAGGAAGTGTTTGTTCTTGTTCATACAGAAGCTCACTGCAGAATGAAGGGGGAGAGTGGCTCACTCAGGCATAATATATTGTCCCCTATGGGAGTAGTAATGAGTAAGCAGCATTAGTGAATAGCTGATTTATATTAATTCTAAACATTATACAAGTATAATAGGCAGCTTAACATTATAGTCTGAGTGCAGGGACCATACAAAAAAAAATAAATTCTCCCTGGAGTATCCCTTTAACACACTAATGGTACCTTTACACGCCGCCACAACAGGATGGATACCAACGGCAACTTCACGTGCACGAGCACGGCCAAACGGTTACAAACGGTAATCGCATCTCCTTTAGACGCCGCCACAAGGTGCGCTACGCTACGCTACATCTACAGCTAGCTACATCGCCGGGTGTCGCAAGTAGCCGTCTGTAGCTCAGCGTACCTCATTTACACACCGCAATAACAAGCTAATATGGGCGGACCTGGTGCAGCAGGGACAGCACATAGGCGTGCCACAATTGTGGATTACGAGACGTCCGTACGCTGATAGGACAAAGCAATAATACCATGATTGGCCAGGCATCGCAGGAGGCTGATTAATACATGACGCCCGAGCAATTGCGTAGTGTGACTGGTCAGCTTCTTAAATATGCCGCCCTGTGCAGCGACAACCAATCGCAACAAAGGAGCTTCCTCCAATGATCGCTGAAGGGGCGTGGTATCCCGGAGCCTGGGTCACGCCTTAGCTACATTGCAGCTACATCGCCGGGTGTCCAGAGTTCCCTTCTGTAGCTTCTTTACACGCCGATACAGCTCGCTACAATCGGCGATGTTGCCATATGTTTATGGACAGTGCACGGATACAGAGGTATCTGTAGCCGGCTGTGTCGTCCCGTCTTCAGACGCCGCTACTACGGGGATATTGGCGCGACAAGCTACATTTGTAGCCTGTAGCGGGTTGTATGCATCCTGTTGTAGCGGCGTGTAAAGGTACCATAAGGGTACCTTTACACGCCGCTACAACAGGATGGATACAACCCGCTACAGGCTACGATTGTAGCTTGCGTCGTCAATATAGCCCGTAGTAGTGGCGTGAGAAGACGGTAGGAGGCAGCCGGCAACAGATACATCTGTTTCCGAGCACTGCTCTGAAACAGGTGGCTACAAAGCCGATTGCAGCGAGCTGTATCGGCGTGTAAAGAAGCTACAGAAGGGATGTCTATACACCAGGCGATGTACCTGGTATGTAGCTGCTGCGTGACCCAGGCTCCGGGATACCGCGCCCCTTCAGCGATCATTGGAGGAAGCTCCTGCATGACGATTGGTAGTCACTGCATAGGGAGGCTTATTTAAGGAGCTGACCAGTCACACTACACAATTGCTCGAGCGTCATGTATTAAACAGCCTCCTGCGATGCCTGCCCAATCATCATGTTATTGCTTTGTCCTATCAGCGTACGGACGTCTCGTACTCACAATTGTGGCACGCCTATGTGCTGTCCCTGCTTCACCAGGTCCGCCCATATTAGCTTGTTGTAGCGGTGTGTAAATGAGGTAAGGTAAGCTACAGATGGCTACTTGAGACACCCGGCGATGTATCTAGCTGTAGATGTAACGTAGCGTAGCACACCTTGTGGCGGCATGTAAAGGTGGTGCGTTTCCCGTTTGTAACCGTTTGGCCGTGCTCGTGCACGTGAAGTAGCGGGTTGTATCCATCCTGTTGTAGCGGCGTGTAAAGGTACCTTAAGAGAGAAATCAATACAGGCTCAAATAGAGCTGAAACTTGACAGCTAGTGAACACAAGCAGCATAATGATTATGTCGAGCCCCAGGCTTTGGGGTACTCGGGTATCAGGCTCCAAGGGTTTAACGCTCCTGTGTCACCCGGAGTGGTGGCCAAGCCTGATCCCGTGTCCTGGGGGACGTCTTTGAAAAAGGGGATTATATTTACAGGGGATTTTCTATGTACAGTTGTCATGACGCCACCTGTAGTTTCTGGTGAGGAGTCACCAGCGCCGCCACAGTCCGCCGGAGATAGATGGTAATGCGGCTAGTTTGGCAAAGTCCTCTACAGGTAGGGCTGGACTTCTGGGGCAGCGTTCCTGAAAAGGGAACAAGTTCATGCAAAAAGGAAACACAGGCAGAGACAAAGTTACTTTTCTCCCGGGTACTTTACTGTTGGTTGTAGCAGTTGCAGTTACAGTTCACAGCTCAGCACTTTAGATGTTACAAGAACAGGTAGCTTAACGAGTGGCTGCAAGTGGATCCCAGGTGGTATGGTGAAATCCTTGGTGTACCTTCGTTAACTAACCCGTGTCCGTTCTTCCCCGCTTTGGATCGATCTATACCCAGTAGCTCTGTGTACGTAGTACCGGGAATCCCCTTCCTCGTTGGTGAGGAAGCAGGCAGACCTCTCCGATGGCAGGGTGCTGCGGCTGATGATCAAGCCACAGCAGACGGTTGCCGGCTGCAAGCTGGACTTGGCAGGTTCCTAGGGCCCGGCGTTCTCCTGGATGATCTGGAGTATCCCCTGGAGTATGGGCGCTCCACTCTGAGGATCTCTCTAGGGCCCGTACTTCTCTTGTTGGCCACCCTCTTTCAGGACCTCCTCAAGGTCCCTTCTTTTCTCCTCCGATGCGGCTTGTAACCGACCCGGTGTGACCTTCCGCCTCGTTCCAATTAGCTATCTTTCTAAAACCTTTCCTCTTCCTCCATCTCCTCCTGATCCCTCAGCCGAGAGACCTAGCAGCAAAGACCTCCTTGAACCCTCTAGAAGTGATTATATCCCCTCCCATGTAACCTCCCACCCTATACTAATGTGGGAGTGCTGGGAATGGGTCCCACCCACCATCCTAGGGTCCACCTGCAGCTGGAGCATTTACACCTCTTTTACGGGTGTAATACTCCTCTGCGACAGGTGCACAGAGCACAAATCTAGCATGTGCATGTATGTCAACTCAGCAAGACTGCACAGGAGTCACTCAGCTTTTACACTACCATCCATGGTCACCCACACTGTCCAACCAGTGATTGGACGTGGCTCCTGACAGAGAAAAATATATAACTACTCGGACAAGCCCTTCTCAATTTGAGTGTATGACCCCATCAAAATAAAAACATTTATACTCACATCAAATAGCGGTGCCATTTCAGCGATGTCAGCACTCGATCTCTCATAAAGTTGTTACATTACGCGAGCCCTACACCCAATCAGAGCCAGCTTCATGTTCACCACATTCAGACAAATCAAACATCAAAAGATAGTTAGAGCTGCGGCTGGCCTCTCCATAATGCAGAGCCAGCTGTCGGTCACTGTGAGGGCCGGTTAAAGCCTCTAGCACCTAATAAAGTTAAAATCCTCCCATTAGCAGAGTTCTGTTCTAAGTGTGGGTACCAGGCAGGTTTTGAACGCTATGAACCTGCAAATTTGCCCCATGCTTTAAGGTTAATAGCATTTTTTTCACCTAACTGTTCTCTTTAAAGATTGGCTGGTACTGATTTCACACTATGTACTCAGTCCCTAAGCATTAAGGGTGCTTTCACATCTGCGTTTTTCGTAATTCGCGGCAGATGCGGTGAAAAAACCGCATCTGCCGCGTTTACCGCATAACCGTTCCACTTGCGGCGCGTTGCGTTTTTTTCTATGCAAAGTATAGGCATACTTGCGGCAGGTGCGGCAAGTGCGGTTTTGCACTTGCGGCAGGTGCGGCCGCGAAAAAAACCGCAGTAAGCCGCGGTTTTTTTCGCGGCCGCACTGCCGCAAGTGCAAAACCGCACTTGCCGCACCTGCCGCAAGTATGCTTATACTTTGCATAGAAAAACCGCAACCGCGCCGCAAGTGGAACGGTTATGCGGTAAACGCGGCAGATGCGGTTTTTTCACCGCATCTGCCGCGAATTACGAAAAACGCAGATGTGAAAGCACCCTAAGACCCAGGTGTTTAGGTAATGTGAGCACTTTGCACACACTACCCACATCTCATCTGTATTTGGTACTCCATAGACAGCCAGACGTATACCACCACCTCTACACTCACTAGTGATTGGATACCAGCCAGATACTGACACTGCATTGGTCTCTAGTTTTAATTCCCTGAAGAAAAACTGAATTTTTTTCTGGCCACTAAATATGACAGCCTTCTAAAGTCTCTAAGGCTGGAATCTAGTTTGCAAGGTACCAGGGAGTCCTGCACTGCTCTCTACCTGCAGATCATATAAGGTGGATATCAAGTACTGAAGTAAAGCTATGTGAGGTTGCCAATACAATCTGGACAAAATTTTCAATGATGGTTTGCAAATAATGCATAACAATTGTAAATTGGTATACACACAGGGTGACCTCAAGAGCCAGGACTGTCAAGTACTAACTTAAACAAAGAGAGAATATAGTGGGCATTTTCACAGGAAGTCTGGCCAGGGGGCGGAGCTTATGGCCAAGGGGCAGAGCTTATGACATTTTTTGTATGTATGAAAGGTTAATTAAGGAAGTTGTTCATGTATGTACACTGTTTGCCCTGAGGAAGCAGTAGGTCCTGCTGTGAAACGCATTGGCTCAATAAAAATACATCAAACATACCCTCCCTGCTTTGTGGTCTGCACAGGAATCTACACCTGGGCTTTTTTTCTACACAAACGAAGTACTAACTTACATATCACCAATGAATCAGCAACAGAATTACCACAACTCTGATCTCCATCAGCATTGTGAATACTCACCTCCATCCCCAAGGTGATAAAGGAGTCTGGTGAGGCTGGCACTTTAATTTCCCCTCAAAGAGGACCAACTAGCAGGTTTTAGGGCTATAAAGTGAACCCGATGCCTTACAGGCTCTGGGATACTGAGTGCAATCACACTTTTACTTCAATGATTAATGTACGATTGCTGAGATAAATGTTATAGAAGTCCTTAGAAAGTGTGCAGCAGGAGGCCAGAAGGTGCAGTAATTAGCATAACAGGGGCTGTGTTTCTTTGTATTACTGAACCTGTTTTCAATAAGCAAAACCCTCCTTCATCCCACTCTCCCACCCTCCATCTCCCTGCTTGACTGTGATCCCACAAATAGTAGTAGCCCCCACCAGTCTCTACAAGTCCTGATTTGTCTCCCCTCACAGATCTGGACAGATCCCTGCTATTGTCACAGATGGGGATCTGTCAGATCACAGATGGGGATCTGTCTATGGAGCATGCTGGGAGTTGAAGTGTCTCTGTATCTGCAGACTGTGTGATGGAGCATGCTGGGGGTTGTAGTGTCTCTGTATCTACAGAACGTGTGATGGAGCATGGTGGGGGTTGTAGTGTCTATCTGCAGACTGTCATGGAGCATGCTGGGGGCTGTAGTGTCTCTGTATCTGCAGACTGTGTGATGGAGCATGCTGAGAGTTATAGTGGCTCTGGATCTGCAGACTGTGTGATGGAGCATGCTGGGGGTTGTAGTGTCTTTAAATCTGCAAACTGTGTGATGAAGCATGCTGGGGGTTGTAGTGTCTCTGTATCTGCAAACGTGATTGAGCATGCTGAGAATTGTAGTGTCTCTGCATCTGCAGACTGTGTGATGGAGCATGCTGGGAGTTGTAGTGTCTCTGGATCTGCAGATCCTGAGCCAGTGACACTACAACTCCCTGCATGCTCAATCTCACAGTCTGCACATCCACAGACACTACAACTCCCAGGATGCTCCATAGACAGAACCTCATCTGTGATCTGTCATATGTGATCTGTGATGACAATAGTAGGGATCTGTCCAGATCTGTGAGAGGAGACAAATCAAAACTTGTAGAGACTGGAGGGGGCGGGGGCTTCTACTGTTTGTGAGATCACAAGCAGGGAGATAGAGGGACAGAGGGAGGGGTGAGGGTTTGGCTTAGAGAAAACAGGTCAGTAATACATAAAAACCCAGCCCCTCTTAGGCTAATTCCTGCCCACTCTGTCCCCCTGCTGTACACTTTCTAAGGACTTCTATAACATTTATCTCAGCAGTCATACATGTAATCATTGATGTAAATGTATGATTGCACTCAGTATCCCAGAGCCTGTAAGGCACTGGCTTCACTTTATAGACCTAAAACCTGCTGGTTGGCCCTCTTTAATAACTCAGGACCAGGCTCACAGGACTTTTGTATATTAAGGTGGTTGTCCAAAACTTAAAATTGAAAAGTCATTATTATCAGATCGGTCAGGCTGCTTTCACAATGCGATTTTTGTGGATCCCTGGCTATCCGTTGTAAAACGGATAGCCACACATCTGATTTGGCCCCAATGTATCCCTATGAGCACGGATTGGTGCTCTATTGCCATCTGATTTGTGATGGATCCGATTGTGTCCGATTTTTTGCTGTACCCAGAATTGAAGACTGCTCTGATTGTGGGGACAGCGGACCAAATCGGACACAATCAAATGCAGTGCGGTCCGTGGCAATTAAGATAGGGGCCTATGGAGCACGGGTCTGGGAAAACATCAGATCGTTTCCCGGACCTGATTTTAGTGTACTGAACATGCTCAGTACACTACAACTGCTCTTTAGCATGTAATTTCACTTTCGCAATGTATATACATACATTGCGGAAGTGAAGCAAGGGTTAAAAAATAAAAAAAAGATCCTCACCTCTCCAGCGTGTGTCCCGCAATGTGTGCCATCTATCTCCGAGGTCTTATGGACCTGGGTTGCCCCACCCAATCAGCTGATCGGTAACATGACCACATCAGCTGAAAGGTTTAAACCTCCCGCCAGCCGATCGGTTTGGGCGGGTGGGCTATTTAAACCGCTCAGCTGATGCGCTCATCTGACCGATATACAGGTCCTTAAGCACACGGCGATAGATGGCGCACATCGTGGGACATTCGCAGGAGAGGTGAGGATCTTTTTTTATTTTTAACCCATGCTTCACTTCCACAATGTATGTATATACATTGCGAAAGTGAAAGTGCCCCACTTGCCTACGCTTTGCAAGCTCGGGCTCCTTTCTTTGTCCGGATCCGTGAAAATCACAGACCAGGACACAGAAATGGCATCCATGGCACACATCCGATCCTGTCCTTTGCTGTCTGTGGGGTCCTGCAAAAACAGGATCCCCCACAGACAGGAAAAAATCGCAATGTGAAAGTAGCCTCAGGGTTTGCCACCCAACAATCCCAGCTGATATCTACTGAAGCAGGGGCATAACTACAACAGGTGCAGAGGTTGAAATCGCACCTGGGCCCTGGAGCCTAGGGGGCCCCAAAAGTTCCCTTGGCCTATAGAAAAAGACTAATGCTATTAAAGATTTGCAATAATTGGGGGCCCCGTTGGAGCTTTCGCATCAGGGCCCATGAACTTCAAGTTACGCCACTGTACTGAAGCGAATGGTAGATAAACTGCAGTTCATCAATTTGTAGCCCAAAGAAAAACCTTTAAGTTTTAAAATTAAAGGGGTTGTTCAACACTTAAATTATTTTATTAGGCATTAGGATTTTAAAACAATTAACAGAAGAATACTCAGTTTCCAGCACCCTCATAGATCCACTCAGGAGGTTGGAAGTGGAAGTTGCCTTCGCTGGATCTCAGTAATGATGAAAGGTGAGAATGCTTCTGATAATTGTTTAAACCATACATTTAAAAAAATTCAGTATTTTAGTGTCCGACAACTCCTATAAGCCTGTTTCATGTTTCTCTAAGCCTATTACCAACTTTGACGAAGAAAAGTATAACCTAGCTGTGTTATCCTATGAATAGTAAGCAGGTTACTAGAAGTTGACATATTTGATGCTAGACAGAAGAATATTCCTGTGTGTACGTGTGTATTACAACTAGTAGGCTTTTTGTTGGACTAAATGATAGCAGTAAGAAGTTTTATATACAGTGGGGAATATAAGTGTTTGCCAAACTACCAATTTTGCACATTTTCAAGCCTTAAGAATGGAGAGGTCTGTCGTTTTTATCATAGGTACACTTCAACTGTGAGAGGCAGAATCTAAAAAATATAAAGAAAATCCCATTGTATGGTTTTTAAATAATAAAATTACATTTTATTGCAAGTATTTGATCACTTACCAACCAACAAGAATTCTGGCTCTAACAGACCTGTTCATTTTTCTTTAAGATGTCCTCCTACTGTGCACTCATTACCTGTATTAATTGCACTTGTTTGAACTCATCTACTTATATAATCGGGAGTTGGGCACTGTAGCCCAATCCCAACATGCTTTGCGCGGGACTGCGAGTGATGACGCGCAGCGTCATCACGAGCCGCAGACCCGCACTACTCTAAAAAAAATAAAATCCTCACCTCTACCCGAGCCCGCGCTGTCTCCCGCCCTCTCCCGCCGTCTTCTGCCGTCTTCCGCTAGGCTCCCGGTGGCTGTGCAGGCTCCCGGTGCCTCCAGTGATCTTCTATCTACTGAGACTCAAGGACCTGTGGTGATGTCAGAGTCACGTGACACCAGCTTACGCCAGGCAAATCGCGGGTCACGTGACTCTGACATCACCACAGGTCCTTCAGTCTCAGTAGATAGAAGATCACTCCAGACACCGGGAGCCTGCACAGCCACCGGGAGCCTAGCGGAACACGGCAGAAGACGGCGGAACACGGCAGAAGACGGCGGGGGCTCGGGGTGAGGTGAGCATAATCTTTTTTTTTTTTTTTTAACCCCTGCCTTGCACGAGCGCACCACAGACACCTCTATACTCCACCACCACACACGCCTGTACACTCTGCCACCACCACACACGCCTGTACACTCTGCCGCCACCACACACCCCTGTACACTCTGCCGCCACCACACACGCCTGTACACTCTGCCGCCACCACACACGCCTGTACACTCTGCCGCCACCACACACGCCTGTACACTCTGCCACCACCACACACGCCTGTACACTCTGCCACCACCACACACACCTGTACACTCTGCCGCCACCACAGACGCCTGTATACTCTGCCGCCACCACCACACCTGCCTGTATACTCTGCCACCACCACACACGCCTGTACACTCTGCCACCACCACACACGCCTCTACACTCTGCCCCCACCACACACGCCTGTATACTCTGCCGCCACCACCACAGACACCTCTATACTCTGCCACCACACAGATGCCTGTATACTATGCCACCACAGACACCTATATACTCTGCCACCACCACCACACACACCTGTATACTCTGCCACCACCACCACACACGCCTGTATACTCCACTACCCACAGACCCACCTGTATACTCTGCTACCCACAGAGTCACCTGTATAATCTCCTACCCTCAGAGCCGTCTGTATACTCTGCTACCCACAGAGCCCCCTGTATACTCTGCTACCCACTGGCCCGCCTGTATACACACAATTCATTTCACCCTGCTCCCGATGCAATTGCATCGGGCCTTTTTACTAGTTACTAATATAAAAGACACTTGTCCACACACTCTATCAATCACACTCCAACTTCTCCCCCATGGCCAAGACCAAAGAGCTAAGGACACCAGGGACAAAATTGTAGAGCTGCACAAGGCTGGCATGGGCTACAGGAAAATAGGTAAAGGAGCGGTCATGCTTGGACTAAGGAAGATGACCAGCTACCATGACAGTGACGCATGGACCAACAATATCCGGTGCATAACACAAAGCAATGAATGGGGAGACATTCGGCGAAATAAATACAGTGGAGGGCTCTACTCAGAGGGAACGTGGGAGAGGTGACCTCCTGCACTCACCTGCGTCTGTGTCCTGATCTCCCTACCATCCCTATACGAGTTCTTTCAACTCGTTGTCGAGCAGGATATCTAGGCCTTCGCTGGCCCTGATGTTAGCCGTCAATAGGGAATGGCCGTCAGGAACACTATTCCCAACCACTGCAATAAAGAAGACAAGGGGAAAAGGAGACAGACTGTGAACAAAGGCAACTTCACACCTTCTGCCACTTCTCCTAGGCAGCAGACGGCTTGGAAATGGTCAGGTTCTTCAGAGAGCTTTCTTATCCTCAAGAAGCCAGGTCAGGAATGAGGTTCAATCTCCAGCAAAGCATGTTGGAACCATGTGATCATATGATGGGGATGGGAGCAACCGAAGAGTAGCCACACCTGGAGAAGAACTAGCCAGCTTGCTAGCCACAGAGACTGACATTAACTCCTCAACTGCCATGGAAAGAAACATGTTTGATATGAAGTTTCAATACAGACATGAGACAGGGGTCCAAAGTCACAAGTCTCCCAGGTAAGAGAAAACATCGTGACAACAGCTTTGTGAGAAGGAAACAACTTTTGGCACAATTATTAGAAAATGGAAGAAACACAAGATGACTACCAATCTTTCTCTGAGTGAGTGTGAAAAGTTGTTTAACCCTTCAAAACTATACCAATGAATAGTACAGTTCCTGCCACAAAAAAAAGTCAAGTTATCACACACCTTCTTGGGCAAGAAAAGTTATTGCTCTTTAAATGTTGCTACATAAATTTTTCAGGGAGTTTTATTTAAAAAAGTAATAAAATATAAATAATGTAGGGAGATGTGGGGTGGCATGATCAGATGCACATAGCGAAAGCTTCATCTCAGGTCAGCAAATTTTTTCATGAACCTGACTCTCATTGCATCCAAAATTCCTCTCCTGGTGTACGTCAAGAATCATAATCATAAATCTTACAGTGTGACCAGTAGCTGACACTCCACTGCAACAGAGCTCCTTAAAGAATTTGCCTCTCCTGATCCCCAAGATGGCGATACGCCCACAATGCCCACACTTACTGCGGTCACAGGCTCTTCTTCCCCTTTGGAATCTGTGCAGGAGGCTGAACACAAGCTTAGCCAGATATCTGCACAGCTCCTGGCAGCCATTTAGGCCTCCACCCCATTCCTTACTAAGAAAATAGAGGAGGTAAAAATAGACGTTGGTCTTCTCAGACATGATCTGCAAAATATGAGGGATCAGGGGAAAGAGGCAGAGACTAGGATACCTGATTTGGAAAATACCACCACATTGGTTCATGAGAACTTACTTATCAACAGAAGGTGGTTATTATGTTGACATAAAAATCTGATGATTTAGAAAATCTGGAATAACTGCTAGGAGAACTAAAGGCAGACACCCATGCACATTCATTAGACACTGGCTGAAAAATAAATTTCCTGATGCCGAATTGTCCTTAGCATATGCTGTGGAGAGAGCACGCTGTTCCCTTCTAGAACTCTCCTTCCAGGGACTAAACTTGTAGCTCTTGCTTGCACGTTTATTGTCATGGGGTGGTATAACGGATAGCGAATCAGGAGGCAAGATGGTAAGGCTTACAAGGATGATCAGGGTAGCTAGTCTGGCCCTGTAATATGGGCACCTGACTAGCCCTGTTTCCAGAGGTAACTCTGAGGCTGTCGTCACACCTGGCGACAGCCCCGGAGATGTCGGCGGTGACTGACGGGAGCGCGTGTGTTTTTGGCGCGTCGCCGCCCCCTGTTTACACGGGGAGACATCTCTGGCGATGCCCCGGCGAGTTGACAGGTGTCTCAAAGCCCCAGCGGCGATGCAGGACAATGGGAGCCTATGGCTCCCATCGCCTGTCAGCTCGTCGGCGGCCGTTTACATGGGGCGATGTGGACACATCGCCCCAGATCGGGTGCCTGGTTTCACATCACTGATGTGAAACCTGGCGAGCAGTCAGAGGCGCCAACATCGCCCATTTACATTAGGCGACGCAGGGGCGATATCGGCGCTGATAGGCCACGCCCCTACGTCACCTAATATATCGGCGGTGCCGTCGCCAGGTGTGATGGCACCCTAAAGGTAAGGAGGTTTGGGCCACCACCCTGGCACTTTGCTCCTGATCAGCCCTAGGCAAAGAGCCTCTACCTCCACCCACGGACTGGGAAAACACAGCAACTTCTATGGAAGTCAATGGCAGTGTAACTGCCCCGCGGTCCAGCGCCTCCGCCCTGCACCCTGTCCGTCCCTCTTCCCGTGCAGTTACCCTTCCTTCCCGATTCCGGGGTCGGGGTTCCAGGTTGCAGGCCATCCGCAGGCGACCCCGGGGCTCCGGGGTGCTCCATCGCACACCTGCTGCTCAGACCGTCGCTCCCTGACTGCTGCCCCGCTCTGCTTCCCTCGGTGTGTTCACTAGGGGGCGGGACCGCTCTCTCTGATACCTTTATAGGGCCAGCTGGCCAATTAGTCTGCCCCGCCTCCCGGCCAATCCCTGTAGGGCAGCAGGTATATAAAGTGTGCACTTGCTTCTGGACCTTGCCGGGGCAACTTCATTCATCCCGAGGTTGCCGGTCCTGGTCCTGTTGTATGATGTTATTCTGCAGTGTTTAACACTCATCTGTTTGTTCTTGTTGCAGTGTCGCTGTTCTGCCTCCGGGCAGCTCCGTGCTCTTTTGTGCCTCTCCTTGCTGTTCCGAGCTGCTCCGTGTCGCTCCGTGCCGCGTTACTACCATTCCTTCGGACCGTCCTTGTGTGGTTTTCTCTGGTCTTCCCCCGGACCGGACTCCGTGGTGGTCGCAAGTCTCCGTGCTGTTTCCGTGCAATTCCCTGCCACTTATCCGGACCGTCCTGGTGTTGGTTCTCTAGCCTTCCTCCAGGCCAGCCTCCATAGTGTTCTTCATTTTACTACTTTTGTTGTTCTTTGGGTTTTTTGCATTCTGTGTTATTCCTCTGTGTTTCTTTACCGCCTGAGGGTCGGTTTAACACGGGTAATCCCGCTCACAGACCTTCCGGAGCTCCGTGCTGGGAGCAAATCCCTGTATAGGGGTCAAGGCCTTCCCGGGCGTCTCCGGAGGAAGGAACTGTGAGGGGGCCCTGTGGCCTTCCCTAGGGGTAGACTCCTTGCATCAATAAAACCCTTTATGCAATATAGATTCTAGTCCGGTTCTCTCTCTCTAACCTGGTGTCAGCATCTGCTCCGGCAGCGGTCCAGCGGGTCCACGTCTCGTGCGCCCCTAGGGCGTGACAGGCAGCAAAAACATAGCTGAGCACAGCACAATTTCACAGCTTGAGGTCCAAGTAGAAATAAGCTCTATTTGCAACACCTAGTGGAGTAAAGTAGAGTTATTTCAAGGTTGGGGAAGTACAGATCTGAATACAAAGACACATCCCTCCACCTCCTATGCTCCACCACCTAAAAGCTATTATTCCTCACACCACCTGCAGAGCTGCAAACAGCAGACCCAGAAAAAAAAATTGGTTTAATCACAGCAGCAGCACCACTCATCAACTGCCAAGCAATCAACACATGACAGTACCTCCCCTTCCTTTATGAGAGACCTCTGGATTTTACACCGGGCACATATGGTAACGGTCTAACTTTCCTGAGAGATGACCTGTGGAGGATATAACATGTACTTAGCACCGGAGGAAGTTCTAGCTGGAACAACTTGGGGTTGCAAATGGCCAATATCCTAAACAGACCAATAACTCCAGTAGAAGGAGCTCTAGCCGCACATTTCCACCTTATCTGTTTTGACAACACCCATACATAATCATCCACTCTCAGGTCTGGACCTGGATGTTTATTACATTCACATGGTCACAAACAGATGGTCCATTCACAGGGGGGCAAACAATAGAGATGTTCCCCTGTCTCATCTCGGGAAACTTCCTCACAAAAGGCTTAGTGGGTTTCACCACCCTCCCCCTAACTCTCTTCTCAGGAAAACACCTGAGCCCAGTGTCAATTTGAGGTGTAGGCTGGGTTTTACCCCTATTCTTTGGTAGCTGTTTAACCACCTCCGCTGGAGACATAGGAGCAGGCTTGACCAACACGGCAGAGACAATAGTACTCAGGTGCTTAACCTCAAGAGACGTCAGTGGCTGAGAAACTGGGTAAAGCACAGTATGAACAGACCCTAATAAAGTGATCAGCTTAACCACAAAGAAACAAGACCTTCCAACTTGATGGACTGCAGATAGGCTAGTATGAGCAATCTCATTCCCCAATTGCTAAGGTACATCAAAACCCACACATGTAACTTCCACAGCAGGGACGGCCACCACGGGCAGGGTTGGTTCTGGTCTCTCTCTCAGTTGTCTGTTGAACCTAAGAGCAAGTGCCACAGCAGCCTCCAACGACTCTGGAGCGGCGTACTACGTCATGCAGTCTTGTACCCAATCTGACCCAGACTGAACTGACTCCTTAGAGCAGGGTCATTCCACTGAGTGTCAGTGTCCCAGCTCCTGAACTCAGAGCAATACTCCTTGGCTGGTGCGCACCCTGCCTTGACGTACGTAGTTTTGACTCAGCTAAGGAGATGCCATCAGAGTCACCATACACCGATGCAAAAAACTCGTCCACCAACTGCATAGAAGGAGAATCGGTCATCAGAGAGAATGCCCAGGTCTTGGGATCCCCCCTGAGAAGGGAGAGTATAATACCTGAATCTCCCTGAAGTGTAACTTACAAGCCTCCCTAAAAACAATAAAAATTGGTCAGGGAGAGATATATTGGGTTCTGATAAAGCTAGGCCGTGAGCTGCAGCCAGATACCCAACAACTTCTTGTAGCTGTTGCACCAACTGGTTCCTCAACATAGCAACCTCATCAAAGACGTCCTGCACCAGGCATGCAAAAGCTCGTGTTGAAGCCATAATGGCTTCAGTCAAAATCATGGGTCACAGATAATGTCATGGGGTGATATAACGGATAGGGAATCTGGAAGCAAGATGTTAAGGTGGGCAAGGGCATTCAGGGGAGTTAGTCTGGCCCTGTAATACGGGTCCCTGACAAGCCCTGTTCCCGAAGATACCTCTGAAGGTAAGGAGGTTCGGACCGCCATCCTAGCCCTTCTCTCCTGATCATCCCTAGACAAAGAGCCCCTACCTCCACCCATGGACTGAGAAAACCCAGCAACTCTTATGGAAGCCAATGGCAACAAAAACACAGCTCAGCACGGCACAACTTTACAGCTTGGAATCCAAGTAGAAATAACCTACACCTAGTGCAGCTATTTCAAGGCTGTCAGTGAAGATCTGAATACTAAGACACACCCCTCCACCTCCACCCAAAAGTTATGACTCACCCCTCCACCTGCAGAGCTGCAAAGAGCACACTTAAGGAAAAAAACTCAGTTTTAAGAGGACCTGTCACGCCCTGGTGCATGGAAAACTAAATGCAGCACTGAATGCAACATGTCTGCTACATTCCAGGAATGGGTCCCCCATGTCTCTAGCCCCCCTGTAAGCTTTAACCCCTTCACGACCCTTGGCCCACCGTTTGGGCCATGGAAACAAGTTCGTTCCCGACCCTTGGCCCAGGGGGTGGGCCATGGATTGATCGGGCTCCTGCAGGCCGAGTGAGGGTCTCACTGACCTGTCATTCGGCCTGCAGGTACATGGGGTGTTGTACAACACCCCATGGGGGGTCGATTTGCCCCCACCCCCACCCCCCCGGCTACAGGCGCGGTGATTGGCGCTCAAAAGTGAAAGTGAAAATCACCGCGCCTGTCATGCTTCCCTGCCTGCCCCTGCTCTCCCTACCCTCCGATCTTCTCCCCTGTCATACTCTAAGTGCCCCCCTGTCCCCCACCTCTCTATTCTGCCCCCTCTTCATCTTTCTTACCCCCCCCACCCTCCCGCTTCTTGTCCCTGCTCCCGCTTCCTGTCCCTGCCGCGGGCTTCCTGTTCCTGCCACCCGCCTCCTCCTGACTGCCCCCGCTTCCTGTAAGTGCCCCCCATCTCCTGTCACCCCCCCCCTCTTCCCCCTACCTGCCCCCCCCCGATCACCGGAGCGGCGATCGCCTCTCCCACTCACCCCTCCGGCGATCGCGCTCCATCCTGCTGCACGGCTGCGTCCCGCTCCTCCTCCTCTTCTCTCCGGCCGCTCGCATCTGACAGCTCTGTGCTGGAGCTGTCAGATGACTTCTACAGCTAGATCCTGAGGATCCAGCTGTAGGAAGTGATCTGACAGATCCAGCACAGTGATCCACAGTGACCATTATGTGATCACTGTGGATCACTGTACTGGATCTGTCAGATCACTTTCTACAGCTGGATCCTGAGGATCCAGCTGTAGGAAGTGATCTGACAGATCCAGCACAGTGATCCACAGTGACCATTATGTGATCACTGTGGATCACTGTACTGGATCTGTCAGATCACTTTCTACAGCTGGATCCTGAGGATCCAGCAGTAGGAAGTGATCTGACAGATCCAGCACAGTGATTCACAGTGACCATTATGTGATCACTGTGGATCACTGTACTGGATCTGTCAGATCACTTCCTACAGCTGGATTCTGAGGATCTAGCTGCAGAAAGTGATCTGACACCCCGGGCGCTGTGACCCACTATGTGCATCACTGCGCCTGGGCTGCCAGATCGCTTTCCGCAGCTCGATCCCCATGCATGGGGATCGAGCTGCAGAAAGCTATCTAACAGCCCGGGTGCAGTGATGCACATAGTGGGTCACTGCGCCCAGGCTCTTAGATCGCTGCTCTGCAGCCCGATCTCCCTGCATGGGCATCGAGCTGCAGAAAGCAATCTGACAGCCCGGACGCAGTGATGCACATAGTGGGTCAATGCGCCTGTGCTGCCAGATCGCTTTCCGCAGCTCGATCCCCATGCATGGGGATCGAGCTGCGGAAAGCGATCTGGCAGCCCAGGCGCAGTGATGCACATAGTGGGTCACTGCGCCCAGGCTCTTAGATCGCTGCTCTGCAGCCCGATCTCCCTGCATGGGCATGGAACTGCAGAAAGCAATCTGACAGCCCGACGCAGTGATGCACATAGTGGGTCAATGCGCCTGTGCTGCCAGATCGCTTTCCGCAGCTCGATCCCCATGCATGGGGATCGAGCTGCGGAAAGCGATCTGGCAGCCCAGGCGCAGTGATGCACATAGTGGGTCACTGCGCCCAGGCTCTTAGATCGCTGCTCTGCAGCCCGATCTCCCTGCATGGGCATCGAGCTGCAGAAAGCAATCTGACAGCCCGGACGCAGTGATGCACATAGTGGGTCAATGCGCCTGTGCTGCCAGATCGCTTTCCGCAGCTCGATCCCCATGCATGGGGATCGAGCTGCGGAAAGCGATCTGGCAGCCCAGGCGCAGTGATGCACATAGTGGGTCACTGCGCCCAGGCTCTTAGATCGCTGCTCTGCAGCCCGATCTCCCTGCATGGGCATCGAACTGCAGAAAGCAATCTGACAGCCCGACGCAGTGATGCACATAGTGGGTCAATGCGCCTGTGCTGCCAGATCGCTTTCCGCAGCTCGATCCCCATGCATGGGGATCGAGCTGCGGAAAGCGATCTGGCAGCCCAGGCGCAGTGATGCACATAGTGGGTCACTGCGCCCAGGCTCTTAGATCGCTGCTCTGCAGCCCGATCTCCCTGCATGGGCATCGAGCTGCAGAAAGCAATCTGACAGCCCGACGCAGTGATGCACATAGTGGGTCAATGCGCCTGTGCTGCCAGATCGCTTTCCGCAGCTCGATCCCCATGCATGGGGATCGAGCTGCGGAAAGCGATCTGGCAGCCCAGGCGCAGTGATGCACATAGTGGGTCACTGCGCCCAGGCTCTTAGATCGCTGCTCTGCAGCCCGATCTCCCTGCATGGGCATCGAGCTGCAGAAAGCAATCTGACAGCCCGACGCAGTGATGCACATAGTGGGTCAATGCGCCTGTGCTGCCAGATCGCTTTCCGCAGCTCGATCCCCATGCATGGAGATCGAGCTGCGGAAAGCGATCTGGCAGCCCAGGCGCAGTGATGTACATAGTGGGCCACTGCGCCCAGGCTCTTAGATCGCTGCTCTGCAGCTCGATCTCCCTGCATGGGCATCAAGCTGCAGAAAGCAATCTGACAGCCCGGACGCAGTGATGCACATAGTGGGTCAATGCGCCTGTGCTGCCAGATCGCTTTCCGCAGCTCGATCCCCATGCATGGGGATCGAGCTGCGGAAAGTGATCTGGCAGCCCAGGCGCAGTGATGCACATAATGGGTCACTGCGCCCGGGGTGTCAGATCACTTTCTGCAGCTCGATCACCATGCTGGCGGATCGGGCTCCAGAGTAGCGATCTGAAAGCAAAGGTGATCGAGCGTCGTGGGACCTTCGTTGTGGACTACGTCGGAGACAAACGTCGTGGACCTTCGTTATGGACTACGTCGGAGCGATCGAGCGTCGTGGGACCTTCGTTGTGGACTACGTCGGATCTTTTTATAATAAAGATGGAGTCCGAATTGTGTCTGTTTTTTTTTCAAATAAAAAGATTTTTCTCTGTGTGTATTTATTGACTATTTACTGTACTAGAGATTCCTAATGGCGGGTCTAACATTGGCCCTATATTATGAATCTCGGGCTTAGTGCCAGCTGCCAATAAAAAGCTGGCATTAACCCCTTTATTACCCAGTTAGCCACCGGCACCAGGGCAACTGGAAGAGCGTGGGTACAGCGCCAGAAAATGGCGCTTCAATGAATGCGCCATTTTCTGGGGTGGCTGCGGGCTGCAATTCGCAGCATGGGGGCCCAGAACGCTTGGGCCTCTCTATGCTGAGGATTCCAGCCCCCAGCTGCCTAGTTGTACCTGGCTGGACCAAAAATATGGCGGAGCCCCCGTAATTTTTTTTTCTAGAATTAGTTCTAGAAATTAAAAAAAAAATGGGCTTCGCTGTATTTTTGGTTCCAGCCAGGTATGACGAGCAGCTGGGGGTGGGTGGCAGTCCGTAGCTGCCAAGTTGTACCTGGCTGGACCAAAAATATGGCGGAGCCCTATGTCATTTTTTTTCTAGAAATATTTCTAGAAATAAAAAAAAAATAGGCTTCGCTGTATTTTTGGTTCCAGCCAGGTATGACGAGGCAGCTGGGGGCTAGTGGCAGTCCGTAGCTGCCAAGTTGTACCTGGCTGGACCAAAAATATGGCGGAGCCCTATGTCATTTTTTTTCTAGAAATATTTCTAGAAATAAAAAAAAAATAGGCTTCGCTGTATTTTTGGTTCCAGCCAGGTATGACGAGGCAGCTGGGGCCTGGTGGCAGTCCGTAGCTACCAAGTTGTACCTGGCTGGACCAAAAATATGGCGGAGCCCTATGTCATTTTTTTTTTCTAGAAATAATTCTAGAAATAAAAAAAAAATAGGCTTCGTTGTATTTTTGGTTCCAGCCAGGTATGACGAAGCAGCTGGGGGCTGGTGGCAGTCCGTAGCTGCCAAGTTGTACCTGGCTGGACCAAAAATATGACAGAGCCCCATGGGTCCCCTATGCTGCGAATTGCAACTACTAGACTAGTATGTTTTTTCACAAAAAGTTTCTTTATTCATTTATACGTCTCAATTTGTGAAGCACATGGGGGTTCAAAGTGCTCACTGTGCATCTAGATATGTTCCCTGGGGGGTCTAGTTTCCAAAATGGGGTCACTTGTGGTGGAGCTCCAATGTTTAGGCACACAGGGGCTCTCCATACGCGACCTGGTGTCCGCTAACAATTCCAATTGTTGGCAAACACCAGGTTGCGTATGGAGAGCCCCTGTGTGCCTACACATTGGAGCTCCCCCACAAGTGACCCCATTTTGGAAACTAGACCCCCCAAGGAACGTACCTAGATGCATAGTGAGCACTTTGAACCCCCAGGTGCTTCACAAATTGATCCATAAAAATAAAAAAGTACTTTTTTTTTCCATAAAAAAATTATTTTTTTCATTTTTACAGATCAATTTGTGAAGCACCTGGAGGTTCAAAGTGCACACTATGCATCTAGATACATTCCTTGGGGGGTCTAGTTTACAAAATGGGGTCACTTGTGGGGGAGACCCAATGTTTAGGCACACAGGGGCTCACCAAACGTGACATGGTGTCCGCTAACAATTCCAGTTGTTAGCGGACACCATGTCGCATATGGAGAGCCCCTGTGTGCCTAAACATTGGAGCTCCCCCACAAGTGACCCCATTTTGGAAACTAAACCCCCCAGGGAACATATCTAGCTGCATAGTGAGCACTTTGAACCCCCAGGTGCTTCACAAATTGGTCCGTAATAATGAAAAAAGAAATTTTTGTGGAAAAAAAAGTGCTTTTTCATTTTTATGGATGAATTTGTGAAGCACCTGGGGGTTCAAAGTACTCACTATGCATCTAGATACGTTCCCTGGGGGGTCTAGTTTCCAAAATGGGGTCACTTGTTGCGGAGCCCCAATGTTTAGGCACACAGGGGCTCACCAAACGCAACATGGTGACAGCTAACAATTTGAGCTGATTTTTATTCAAATTGTTAGCGGACACCATGTCGCTTTTGGAGAGCCCCTGTGTGCCTAAACATTGGAGCTCCCCCACAAGTGACCCCATTTTGGAAACTAGACCCCCCAGGGAACTTATCTAGATGGATAGTGAGCATATTGACCCCCCAGGTGCTTCACAAATTAATGGAAAAATTTTTTTTTTGCGGAAAACAAGTACTTTTTCATTTTTACAGATCAATTTGTGAAGCACCTGGGGGTTCAAAGTTCTCACTATGCATCTAGATACGTTCCCTGGGGGGTCTAGTTTCCAAAATGGGGTCACTTGTGGGGGAGCTCCAATGTTTAGGCACACAGGGGCTCACCAAACGCGACATGGTGTCCGCTAACAATTTGAGCTCATTTTGCATTCAAATTGTTAGCGGACACCATGTCATGTTTGGAGAGCCCCTGTGCGTCTCCACATTGGAGCTCCCCCACAAGTGACCCCATTTTGGAAACTAGACCCCCCAGGGAACATATCTAGCTGCATAGTGAGCACTTTGAACCCCCAGGTGCTTCACAACTTGGTCCGTAATAATGAAAAAAGAAATGTTTGTGGAAAAAAAAGTGCTTTTTCATTTTTATGGATGAATTTGTAAAGCACCTGGGGGTTCAAAGTGCTCACTATGCATCTAGATACGTTCCCTGGGGGGTCTAGTTTCCAAAATGGGGTCACTTGTTGCGGAGCCCCAATGTTTAGGCACACAGGGGCTCACCAAACGCAACATGGTGACAGCTAACAATTTGAGCTGATTTTTATTCAAATTGTTAGCGGACACCATGTCGCTTTTGGAGAGCCCCTGTGTGCCTAAACATTGGAGCTCCCCCACAAGTGACCCCATTTTGGAAACTAGACCCCCCAGGGAACTTATCTAGATGGATAGTGAGCATATTGACCCCCAGGTGCTTCACAAATTAATGGAAAAAAAATTTTTTTGCGGAAAACAAGTACTTTTTCATTTTTACAGATCAATTTGTGAAGCACCTGGGGGTTCAAAGTTCTCACTATGCATCTAGATACGTTCCCTGGGGGGTCTAGTTTCCAAAATGGGGTCACTTGTGGGGGAGCTCCAATGTTTAGGCACACAGGGGCTCACCAAACGCAACATGGTGACAGCTAACAATTTGAGCTGATTTTTATTCAAATTGTTAGCGGACACCATGTCGCTTTTGGAGAGCCCCTGTGTGCCTAAACATTGGAGCTCCCCCACAAGTGACCCCATTTTGGAAACTAGACCCCCCAGGGAACATATCTAGATGGGTAGTGAGCATATTGAACCCCCAGGTGCTTTACAAATTGATCTGTCAAAATGAAATAGTACTTTTTTTTTCACAAAAATTTTTTTTTAGCCTAAATTTTTTCGTTTTCACATGGCAACAGCATAAAATTCATCCTAAAATTTGTTGGGCAATTTCTCCTGAGTACACCGATACCTCATATGTGGTCATAAACCACTGTTTGGGCACACAGCAGGGCTCAGAAGGGAAGGAGCGCCATTTCACTTTTTGGATGTAAAATTAGCTCAAAAATTCAAATTGCGCTCCTTCCCTTCTGAGCCCTGCCGTGCGCCCAAACAGTGGTTTATGACCATATATGAGGTATCGATGTACTCGGGAGAATTTGCACAACACATTTTAAGATCCAATTTATCCCGTTGCCCATGTGAAAATGAAAGAATTGAGGATAAAAGAACATTTTTGAGAAAAAAATTAAAATATCCATTTTTTGTCTCCACTTTGCCTTAGGTCCTGTGAAGCACCTGAAGGGTTAATCATCTTCTTGAATATAGTTTTGAGTAGCTTGAGGGGTACAGTTTTTGGAATGGTGTCACTTTTGGGTGTTTTCTGTCATGTACACCCCTCAAAAGGACTTCAAATGTGATGTGGTCACTAAAAAAAATGGTTTTGTAAATTTTGGTTGAAAAATGAAAAATTACTCATGAACTTTGAACCCTTATAACGTCCTACCAAAAAATTTTTTTTTTTCCAAAATTGTGCTGATGTGAAGTAGACATGTGGGAAATATTATTTAATAACTTTTTTCTGTCACATATCTCTCTGGTTTATCAGAAAAAAAAAATAAAAAATGTGAAAATTGTGAAATTTTCAAAATTTTTGCCATATTTTTGATTTTTTCACAAATAAACACAAAAATTATCGACTTAAATTTAATACTAGCATGAAGCCCAATGTGTCACGAAAAAACAATCTCAGAATCGCTAGGATCGGTTGAAGCGTTCCAGAGATATAACCTCATAAAGGGACACTGGTCAGAATTGCAAAAAATGCCAAGGTCTTTAGGGTCAAAATAGGCTGGGTCCTGAAGGGGTTAAAAAAGACTTTAGAAACCTTACAGTTAAGAGGTTGTCTGGGTGGGATCTTATTAAGAGGTCCTGGCTGCTGGCACAGCCCTCCCTGCCTCCTCCTTGTGTGTTCCACCCCCTCTATGTGTCTGCCACGCCTCCTCTTCTGCTGGGTCTGCCCTCCTCTTCTGCTCCTGACATCACAAGGAGCAGGAGCAGAAGAGGAGGGCAGACTCAGAACAAGAGGAGGTGGCAGCAGACACATAGAGGGGGCAGAACACACAAGGAGGAGGCACGGAGGGCTGTGCCAGCAGCGAGGACCTCTTACTAGGATCCAACCCAGACAACCTCTTAACTGTAAGGTTTCTAAAGTCTTTTTTAAACTTACAATGGGGCTAGAGACATGGGGGCATGGGGGCCCCTTCCCTGAATGCAACAGACATGTTGCATTCAGTGCTGCATTTAGTTTGCCATGCACCAGGGGGTGACAGGTCCTCTTTAATCACAGCATCAGCACCACTCAATGACTGCCAAGCAGTCAACATGTGTAACAAACAGAAAGGGAGCGCCAATAGTGAAGATTCATTGAAAATGAGATTTAAAATCCAGTAAATTAGGACCACCGCTCACCTGGGGGAGCTGTGCTCGGCCCTTGCACAACTGAGGTGTGGGCTTCCAGGTGAGGGAGAGGGTCGTTCGGCTGGAAACGCTGCGGGGAGATTCTCCAGCGTTTGTCACATGACCGCGTGGCCTTTGGGGGTGTTCTGCGGTGACGTCACGGCAGGTCCTTTAGTTAGATGATCTCGGAGCTGCTCCCACCGCTCTCCCCGAAGGGAGATGATTCAGCAAGAATAGAGGAGAGATGACTGTTAAAAGCACAAACCTTTATTAAAGTTCTGCTCTCTAACCCACAAGGGGTTTTGATAGCCACCGCTATCTTCCTCAGGAGGTATCACCTACCACCTGAAAAGATAGCAGTGGCTATCAAAATGCCTTGTGGGTTAGAGAGCAGAACTTTAATAAAGGTTTGTGCTTTCAAGTCATCTCTCCAATCCCTTACTCTAGCGCTCCTTAACACTGCATATTTCTCCTCTATCCAAGCATGTGACACTTATAAATTGAGATTAAGATGCCATTTTTCAAGTGGCCAGGAAGAAAGTGACTACCTCATTTAGATGCATTTGACATTACCATCTTTTCAGACCTCTGCTTCATTGAAGAAAATCAGGGTCAAGTGGAGATTATGGATCATCAGATAGTCTATTACATGGTATATCCAAGCTTCCATGGTATATCCAGCCAGGTTTAGGATTGTACATCCCTCTTGTTTAACACCTTTGCTGAGGCAGATTACTGGCTAAAACATCCTCTCAGAGATGATCATCCCTTCTCAATACGGTGGAATCCCTACAACTTGTTCCTTAGCCACTCCAATTGATGTTTGCTTATTTCAGACTCTTATTATACCATACCCTGACCATTTTATGGTTAGGTATTATTGTTAATTTTGGCCACTATGAGATTACACTTTGTATATTCACTGTAAAATGCACATCTATATAAAGAGAAGATTCTTTGCTGCTGCTGTCTTTGTTCCATTATGGCATTAGACGAGGCAGACGTTGTATGGTGGTCAACAACACACCCTACTTGAATTATTGTCTGCAGCAAATCATCTTGTTTTATGTCTATTCAACATATTTCTGGTGACTTCTGTGCTCAGCTACGTCAGAGTGTCTGCAATCTAAATTGATAGCAGACACCCCCATGAGTTCTTCTACTGCCATGAGTTTTTCTAATAAATAGGCTATTAGTATTTCACTAGTACACATTTTCTAAGGGTGCGTCTATTTTTATAGTTGTCCGTTAAGCCCACATCTGTGCAACCAGTTAACATAGCTTGTTGTATTCTACAGA
Source organism: Allobates femoralis (assembly GCA_033576535.1). Lineage (NCBI taxonomy): Eukaryota > Metazoa > Chordata > Amphibia > Anura > Aromobatidae > Allobates > Allobates femoralis. Next base: position 71,801,223 of record JARQOC010000008.1, read on the forward strand.
GTAAGTGGAATTAGTGAGAAAAGAGAGCATATTTCATCTGTACTGTGATGAATATTAAAAGTCCTGTCATTTACATATCTCTAAATGTGAGGGGCATGTGGGAGATTCGGAGACAAAACCAAATCTGCTTATATTTGTAAAAACAATCTAAACCTCATCTGTCTGCAAGAAACCCACATATAACCATCAACCACTAAACATCTTAATAAACCATGAATTCAATGGCCTCTTCTGGCTCATGTTGTTAGATGAACAAAATAAAATTCAATCCAGTTGAAAATAGTCTTATTTTTGGACAACGTAAAATATTTTTGTACGTGCGTCTACATTAGGGTGTATTCCACATACCGTATATACTCGTGTATAAGCCGACCCGTGTATAAGCCGACCCCCCTACTTTTGCCCCCAAAACCTGGGAAAACCTATTGACTCGTGTATAAGCCGAGGGTGGACCTCAGCACAAGTATACAGCCCCCAGCAGTGTGGTATACAGCAGCCTCCCCAGTGGTAGTATACAGCAGCAGCCCCAGTGGTAGTATACAGCAGCAGCCCCAGTGGTATATACAGCAGCAGCCCCAGTGGTATATACAGCAGCAGCCCCAGTGGTAGTATACAGCAGCCCCAGAGGTAGTATACAGCAGCCCCAGTGGTAGTATACAGCAGCCGTTAGGTAGTATACAGCAGCCCCAGAGGTATATACAGCCCCAGAGGTATATACAACCCCAGAGGTATATACAGCAGCCCCAGTGGTAGTATACAGCAGCCCTTAGGTAGTATACAGCAGCCCCAGAGGTATACAGCAGCCCCAGAGGTATATACAGCCCCAAAGGTATATACAGCCCCAGAGATATATGGCAGCCCCAGAGGTATATACAGCCCCAGAGGTATATACAGCAGCCCCCGCATATCAGTATACAGGCCCCCCTTGGGTAGTAATCCTGTAAAGGAAGAGATCAGTATATTTATCCCTCCGCTGTCCCGCCGCCGCCGCCATAACGCTCCTTCATCTTCATCCAGCGTCTTCCGTCTTCTTCCAGCTTCCTCCTCTGGCGCACAGGCAATGACGTCATTGCCTGCGCCCACCGGAGGAATCCGGAAGAAGACGGAAGACACTGGATGGAGACGGAAGAGCGCGATGGCGGCGGCGGGACTGCGGCAGCGGGACAGCGGAGGGATAAGTATACTAATCTCTGCCTTTACAGGATTACTACCCAAGGGGGGGGCCTGTATACTGATATGGGGGGGGGCACTGTATACTGTATACATTGTATACAGTATACAGTGACTCGCGTATAAGCCGAGGGGGGACTTTTCAGCCCAATTTTTGGGCTGAAAAACTCGGCTTATACGCGAGTATATACGGTAATATGGTATGTTAGGAGGGAATCAAAGGAGAATAATGGACACTTACAGCGGTTTACGCCATCTCTGAGGCGACTGATATGGTTGATCATGCTTATGAGAACATTGGCTACAGTAAGGTAGAGATTATTTATTTCACTTTCAGGGAAAAAATTTAAAAAAAGCTCTATTTTTAACAGACAAAAATATTTGGAAATGGGTAACCAATTAAGTAGCCTATTAGCTCATCTAATAGATCAACTAATGTCTACCCTACCATTTTATTGCCTTATTGCAATGTTTTGTTGTCTAACCTTGCAGATATTTTGAAGTGCTTTCTTTCTTTTTAACAAGAATTGTACAAAAGAAAAATGGAGCAGTTTGAGGACTCATGTGTCAGACATCGAGACGATTTAGACAGCCGTGTCTTATCAGATCAAAATATAGAAAATGGAAAAGAAGCGCAATAGGGTCTTATCTTTTTTATATGGAGGGACTAGATATTACTAGCCACTCACCTGGGGGGGTTGTGTAGCACACAACCAGCATCAAGACACGGAAAGATGGCTGCTGCAAGGTCCACACCTCAAACGATCGACGTGGTTCACAAATGTAGGGATGGACAGTGTTCACGGACATGTGCTGCGCTATTCAGACCATTAAGAATCAGCCGATGTTCATCACTAAAGGTTTATTTCCGACGCGTTTCGGAGTTAGTCCCAACTATTTCCTCAGGGGACTAACACTACTGTTCCCTGAGGAAGGAGTTGGGACTAACTCCAAAACGCGTCGAAAATAAAGCTTTAGTGATGAACATCGGCTGATTCTTAATGGTCTGAATAGCGCAGCGCAGGTCCGTGAACACTGTCCATCTCTATATTTGTGAACCAAGTCTTATCAGATGACTTTGGTGATCACCTTGAGAGCCCTTCATGATGAGGGAAATGGTGGAGGCTCTATTACAGATGACAAGATGTAAAGGCTCCGTCACACTTGGAGACACACCAGCAATCCCGACAACGATACGACCTGGTAGGGACCGCTGGAGCGTCTCTATGTGGTCGCTGGTAAGATGTCAAACAGTCAGATCTCACCAGCAACACAGCAACGATACGGCGGTCGTTGGGACCCTGTCACTCAGACCTGTAGTATTGAGGTCAATGGTCGTTGTTCCCGTCAAACACGCCGATGCATGCTGCCCAGCGGGAGCCCGACGATCAAAAAATGATCCAGGACATTCCAACACGATCGGCAATCTCACAGCAGGGGCCTGGTTGCTGCTACTTGTCACACAGCGAGATTGCTGTTGCGTCACAAAAGCTGCTTAGTGTGAATCACCCCTAAAGCAACCGACACACACCTTCACTTCTTTTTAGAGTACAGTATATCTTAAATGTTAAGGGGAGATATTACCAGCCACTTCCCCATCTTCCTTGAAAAAGCAGAGACCCCCTAATTCTTTCCTAATTCTTCCCAAACATCTACAGTTGTGCTTTTGAAACCAGATAAAGACTTAGTACACTGTGTTACATATAAGCCAAAATCCTTTATTAAATACTGACTTTAAAGGGAATCTGCCAGGTAATTTATGCCCCCCTTCCCTCACCTAAGCATTTATAGAATTATATTTTCTTATGTAAATGAGACAGTCAGATTACACCTTGGAGGATGTAGTCTATCTGGCAGGTTAACAGTTAACATTTCAGCCAAATGTAAGAACATGCTGCGGGACCTGTGTGATGTCAAAACCGTGTGACTACAATAGGCGGAGCTAAGAGCAAAGTCTTCATAGCACATAATGATTTGGCTTGCTTAGCTTTGCCCACTATGATCACATGATCGCTACATCACACAGGTCTTTTAGGCTGGAAACACACAGGCGAGTGCAAAAACGGTCCGATTGACGGATCCGTGAGTCGGACGAGTATCATCCGACTTTTGGTCAGTGTGGCTTCCGCGTGTTGTCCGAGTGCAATCCTTTTTATACTCAGCAGCAATTTACTGTATTAGCGTTTACAGGAGCATTTTTTACAGTTGTCTAAGCTACAGAATGATAATGTATCAGTGAAAAATTGCATCCGACTCAGATGGTCTGTGCGCGGTCCGAGTGTGGTACGTTTTTTTTGTCGGACCCATAGACTTGCATTGGCGAGTCTCGTCCGACACTTGAAAACTGTCGCTGCATGTTGCGACTGACTCGTCATCCTTGAATCGGACGAAAAAAAAACATCCGACACTCGGAAATGTGCTCTCGGACACTGACTAACATTGGTCCGACTGCAATGCGATTTTTACTCGCATTGCAGTCGTCTGAGTTTCACACCAGTGTGTCCGAGCCTTTAGACAGAGAAGTTAATAGTGAGTTACTATTAACCTGCCTGATAGACTACATGCTCCAAGGTGTAGTCTGACTGCATCATTTAGATAAGAAAATGTAAGTGTACAACTGCTTTTTTTTTACCTTTAACATTTCACTATGAGCTTGGACAGGGATGATTAGAATAGTATTATGAAGCTGCAGGTACAGACAGTGATAGATAGGTTCCCTTTAAACTACAAGTGGCAGTAATCTAATAGGCTAAACAAGGTGATAATATGTCTTGTCTACCCAGACCAGTCTAGTTTTATGCCACGCAAGAACACCCCAGACACAATTAGATGAGCCTGTATAAAATCACAGATTTGCGTGGAGAATTGTGACTTGGCCTCTCTAGGCATGACCAGGGCCTTTAACTACATAAAGTGTCTTTTCCTCACCCAAACAAGATGGATCCAATTTCATATTATGGGTGTCCACTCACTACAAGTATGCAAAGGCAGCAATTTCTCTCAATGGGCAATTCTAATTTTTTATCCCCTAGTAGAGGCACTGAACAGTGGTATTACTCGTTGTGTCTGTTATTGCTATTGACCTGGAGCCTCTGGAAATTTAACTGCATATTAATCTGTAATATCGGGACATCAGGCACTCTCTGGGGAGGACCAATTAGGTCTTTGCACAAATAAAACAGTCCTATTTCTCTCATAACCTGATGCTTCTCTGCCTAGAACTATGTGAGTTGGTCGACAGGGTAGGGGGTACTCGGATACTGGGACATATGGTCACTTTGACGGGGGATCACGGCTGGTCGGTTCCCAGTTCCGTGCCCTGGACCCTCAATGGCGGGGATGGTGAGGGATGATGATGATCGATGAGGGAATGGTAACGTGACGCCTGGAAACGGGTCTGTTACCCGTACACTGCCAATCTGTTCCCCAGACAGATTTACCTGTTGCTTGTGGATGAGGGCTCGGATTTCTCTTTGGAGGACTCTCTTCCGCCCATAACCAGCAGTCACAGCAATCTGTTGGAGTAAAAACAACACTTCCCCAAGGCAGTTTCAATCAGATTAGTACCAATTACCATGTAGGGGTATTTTTCATCAGGATTATCTTCTACCACACATAACCCTTGGCCTTTTAACTCCACCCTCCCCAGCCTTCTTGTCAATTCTCTGAACCCCACCTGATTCTGTGGTTGTCCATTAGCTGCAAGAATGATAAAGTTAGGGTCTGGGAGTCTAAGATCAGTGTCAGACCAAAACTGTTTGTAAAGGACATGTGGGATGGTGGTAACCTGTGACCCGGTGTCCAGTAGGGCCGACATGGGTATTCCTTCCAGCGTGATGTTGAGGTACAGACGACCTCCCACGTACCGATTACGCCAGTCATATGGGCCCAGACGTCCTATTCCTGGGGGTTGTCCCTTGGACCCAGGAATCTCGGGTTTAAAGGACATCCTCTTGTGAAGTGGCCTGGTTTGTTGCAGCTTAGGCAGATGGGTTGTCCTGTAGAATGTGTGGTCGCTGGCTCTGAACTGGAAGGATGCGTTGGTCCACTGAACGGGCGACTTGTTGGTCCCCTCCACGGGCGACTTGGGCTTCCTACTCATCCATGGGACATCCTCAGGGCAATCAGCTAGCTGGATTCTGCTTGGTGGTTGTGCCCCTGGCCTGGCTTGCAAGAGTTTCAGCACATAAGTCCATATTTTTGGTTAGCTGCAGCACCTGGTTACGTAGGTCATCATCAGGGTTGGGTGCCACAGCTCGCCCTACTGCTTTTGCAGGGCCTTTGGGGGAAAGTTCAAAGTCTATGGGAGAGGTGTTAACTTGCCAGGATTGGGCTGCCAGCTCTGCAGGCACTGGGTGTTGTAGCACAGTACTAGCTCGGTCTTTTAAATCATTAAAGTTCAAGTCAGGATGATCTAAAACCCACATGTGTACCCGCTGGCGATGGTAGTCTGACCTCCATCCATTCATAAACTGTTCCGCGAGCATTTTATCTTCTTCTAGCACACTTGCCGGGTCTACCTGCTTTAAGGACCGGAGTGCCCCTTGTAAACGCAGGGCAAAATATATGATGGCATCCTGTGGTCTCTGTTTGAATTGGTACAACTAAGAAACAAAAACAGAGGGGCGCAAATGAGAAGCACCTGAGACACTAAATTAGTCTGTGGTGGGTAGCAGTATCACTCACCTTAGTGTGTTGTACGCCTCCGCACTACACCAGCTGACTCTCAGGGCTTTAGACCTCCGGATCCCGCCAAGCACCGTCGCCGTCGCTCCAGCGATCCTTTTCAGGAAGGCGACCCCACGTGATCCAGGACCCGGAAAAACGTCACCGCAGATCCCCTGTAAATGGTCCCAGTCGCCCAGCAACCACGCGTCCTTTCGCTCCGGTGAAAGGCTCCGGGGTTAAAACTTAATCTTCCTTCCCACAGCAGCTCCTGCCAGCCTCCCAAAAGGGATACCACGAATATAAACAAAATAAAAGGCGGTCTAATGGAGCGCTAAGAAGGAGAGGATTACTAATCTTATATTAAAGCATCCAAACCTTTATTAAGATGTCCCCCATATGCCACAACATGTTTCGACAGTCTACAGCCGTCTTCCTCAGGTGATATATCACCTGAGGAAGATGGCTGTAGACTCTCGAAACATGTTGTGGCGTATAGGGGACATCTTAATAAAGGTTTGGATGCTTTAATATAAGATTAGTAATCCTCTCCTTCTTAGCGCTCCATTAGACCGCCTTTTATTTTGTTTATATGAATTGGTACAACAGCATTCTCAGTTCAGACTGTATGCATTTTTCAAAAACAGCTTTGAGCTTGTCAAATACTTTTGTTACAGAGTCTCTGTCAGCATCACTCCAAGACTCAACCTCTAGCTCCACTGCGCCTGTTAATTGTCCCAGCACAACAGCGGTTCACTGCTTTTCCATCATCACATACATGTTCAGCACTGCACACATCTTTTGTTTAAAGGCTGCTACGGTACCGTGCTTACCTTGATAGGTAGGCAACCATTTTGCTCCCGGTATGTACGGCAAAGCTATCGGCATTATCAGGGCCACTGCTCCGGGTGTCGCAGCTCCCACACCGGCTGTGGGACTGTCTGGTGCTGCGTTCGGACATCCCTTCATTTAGGAACCACCTGTGCATTATCCGCTTCACTCAGTTAATTGCTGCCAGCCGGTGAGGTTAACATTTTCGGTAGTCGGCGGCTTTACAGGGAGAGTGGAGCACCTCGGGTATTTCCGGAACTAGACACAGCACTTCGGTGATCTCTGGCAGAGCGGAGGGGCGGGGCTTATCTTCACACTCTTTTAGCTGCGCAGCCGCGATGCTCTTCCCGCTCTGTGGCGCAGTAATGGCGGCCCGATTTTACAGTTCACAAAACAGTCAATAAAGTCTATTTTAAGAACACAGTACCCGGTTTTACCGGGCACGGGATCCTGTTCGTGACGTCAAGAATTGAGTCAGTCGACAGGGGAGGGGGTACTTGGATACTGGGACAGATGGTCACTTTGACAGGGGAGCACGGCTGGTCGGTTCCTGGTTCCGTGCCCTGGACCCTCAATGGCGGAGATGGTGGGGGATAATGATGATGATGGATGGGGGAATGGTAACGTGACGCCACCTGTGGTACCTGGTAACGTGGATACCAGCGCTGCAGCCGGCTGCTGAGGTGATGGAGGTGCAGTTCAGAGTAGTACAGCTCCCCACAGGTGGAGCTTTACCTCAGGGCAACAGGGTTGGATGAGGGGTGTCGTTGTAGCGTCATTGCAGTGAATGCTGTGGGCAGCTGCGGTGGAGCAAGTACTCACACACACAATATTCTCTCTTTCAGTACCTTTTTGCTGATGTCTGGTAACAGGTACAGTCCAGGAGAGTAACCAGATTCTCGGTGCAATTTGCGACGTTCACCTTGGAAAGTTGTGAGGCCTCCTCTGTTATTGTGTGCAGTGATTAGGGTAAGTCCTGCCTGAAACCGAACTTGCCGCTCCTTCTCCCTCTCATGGTACTACTCCATAACCGACAATGAGGACCTTTCTGTGGGATCCCTATTCTCTGCTTAGGTTCATGGTCCTGTACTTGGTCAGGTTTGAGTGTCTTCTCATCTTACTTCAGGGGGATTGGATCCTCCTGGTCTGTCCGGGCTTTCTCTGCTACACTTTACATTATTAGCAGAATCGGACTCTGGTGTCCAGGTGGGCTAAATGGAAACCAGGTATGTTCCCTTCTTCCTTTATCCTACTTCCTCCACTGGCCTCCGTCCCTCTTCCTAGGGTGCTGCACAGCTGGTCAGTGCTCTCTGGTCCTGGGCCTGACTTGATCCCAGCAATCAGCTCCTTCCAGTCCCTTCTCCTTGGCTCTCTCACTGGAACTAACTGTTCCCTTCACTGCTCAGAGCCGACTAACTGACTCCTCCCCTCAGGCCTGGATCCTTATAGGGGAACTTGCTTAAGGCAGCAAGTAGAGCTCCCCCTCTGGGGTGGAAGGTGTTGTGTGCTGTGTGTACCAAGGTGTAAGTCTCTCCTTGCACTGGTGGGTCCTGTGGCAATCCCCAGCAGGGGTGCCAATAAGCATATTGTAGATAATTCTAGGACGTACCTTGGCCTTGAATTGTTGCTGTACAGGGTATATTGATTGGAGTTTAATTCTTTTTTCTAAACATATTTTTCCATATACAGCATTTTTCGCTTGATAAGACTAATCAGATTATTAAAAGCACCCCAAATTTGGTGACGGAAAAGAGAAAAAAAATTTTTTAATGTTAAATGGGGTCTGTTTTATAATGCCAGTGTGTGTCTTACAATCAGTATATATGTCCCTGATCCTTGTACATGCCCCCCCCCCATCCTGGTATATATGTTCCCCATCCTGGTACAGGCCCTTTCATCCTGGTACATGGCTCCCCATACTGGTACATATGTCCATCACACTTGTACATAGCCCCCCATCCTGAACCCTCTATGGCTTACCAGGGCAGGTTAGCGATGGTGAAGCAGAGATGCATGGATTAGCTCTGCAGGGTCCATGGAGGATGGAGACAAAGCTGTTGGGGTGTCACAGGGGTATTGTGGCAGTGTACAGTGGTGGCTGCCATTTTCCATGTCCCTGCATGCATTGACAATCTGCAATTCGACCTTCACCATCCAGGAATTCCAGAAAATGGCCGCGGAGGCGGCGCATGTGCAGATTGAGATCCCAACTTGCCAATACATGCTAGCACATGGAAAATGGTGGCCGCCACCGCTCACTGCCGTGACACCCCTATAGCTCCAGCCCCGCAGCTTTGCTCTCATCCTCCATGGACTCTGCAAAACTGCCTCCTTCACTTACGCTCCACCACTACAACATCTCCCCCTTGGAAAGTTTAAAAAAATAAAAAACACAAGATTCGGATTATGAGATGCACCGCTGGTTTCATCTCAATTTTGGTGGGAAGAAGTGCATTTTATAATCCAAAAAAATAAGGTATATCTATATGGGAGTTTTGTCATTACCGCTGGAAATTTTATTTATGTCTATTGACATCTCCTTTTCAACTTTGTGTTTTTATTATGTAATTAATAAAGAGTTATTATTTTATTATATTTTTTGTTTATAGAGTCCTTCATTTTGTTGGCTTTTTCTGTGATTTATTAAGGACTCTCAATACATTTTGATACTGTTAGCTGTTTACATTCAAATCCAGTAACTGCCAGGAAATTCCTTCCAAAGCACAGAACAGCATGAAAAGGGTAAAAACCAGCTCAAGGGAACCAGCCAGTAGGTTATTGCCCCATAAACTAGAGGCTGTGCCCTTATGGCGCTGTGATGCTAATTAAAATGATACCTTTAGATAAGAAAGCCGAACCTTGATTGCTGAACAATCTTAGTCCAAAGCTACAAAAATTACATCATTGGTGCACAGGCTTGAGCATTGGAATGGGACATGGTGTGTCAGGTCCTCTGTATATATTCCTTCCCTCTGCATACCTCCTCTTTATTTTAATTTTGCAACTCTGCAGTTGCCACTGTCGCTCTGGCTGACTCATGCATAATGCTATTGTAACATTTTAGTTGAAATCTTCCATAAAATGGTGTTGGAGTCAGCGCTTGGATGTACCGCAATCTCGGGCGCCATTATATTGAAGACACTTGAGACAAATATGAGCGCAGGGGTGCGTGCGCAGATTAAAATTTAAATGTAGAGGGGAGGAAGATGGGAAGAATACATACTGCAGACCCGCCCCACAAGGTTTCTCCCCGATGCTCAAGCCTGTCCACAACTCACATAATTTCTGACAAATATTATTCGGCGATCAAGGATCAGATTTCTAATCTAAAGGTGTCATTTTAATTAGTATCCTAGCTCCATTATTGCACTTCCTCTAGTTTATAGGGTAAAAACCTGATATTGGTTCCCTTTAATTCATTTTAATACTGGTATCCTTGATGAGACCTCTTTGTGAAACAACACAGTTCTGCCACAACTTTCCATGCTACCAGGAGCCAGAAATGTTTGGAGACATAAAAGAAAAATGTCAACCAGCTAAAATCCATTTCTATAGATATGAAATGAAGCATACCTTAAACACACTTTCCAAATCCTAGACTATTGGTCTCTGTATCCTTTATCTGGAATTCTTCATTCTTAAAGGGTTGTCCGGGTTTATTTTTTATTTCATATTTATATCTAGGCTGCAAAATGTTGACAATCTGCAATATACATGTTGTCAACATTTTGCAGGGTTTCCTAGATATAAACACATTTACTGATGGCAGAGAGTGTCCAGGGGTGTGATTGTGCAGGCTGGTCGTTTACACCTACTGTAGCACAATCACACCCCCTCCCCTATACCTAGTATGGCCAGCCACCCCAGGCCATACATGCCCGCCCCTCCCCACTGTACTCTATTGAATGCCACCACTCCCAGGGATCCTACTGGCCGCCCCAGCCCCTAAATCACCACCCACCCTCTGCAAAACAGCGGTCCCCAGTGCACTGATACAAGGTGCCGAAACCGCTGCTGTGAAAGCGATTCCGGCACACTGTCAGTGCAGCAGGGGACCCGCTGCATATGTGTGCTGCTCTCACCCTCCATGTGCTGCTCTCACCCAGCCGGTCCCGGTCCGCCCAGTCCCGGTCCGCCCGGTCCCGGTGTTGTACAGCCGAGCTCCACACTGCAGCCGTATCTGTGGCGCTGTGTGTGTGGAGCGGTGCCCGTCCTGATCTCCCCAGACCTCCAGTACCATAGAGCAGAGGCTGTGGAGCGGTCCTCTCTATACCGCTCCACCAGCTCTATGGTACTGGAGGTCTGGGGAGATCAGGACGGGCACCGCTCCACACACACAGCGCCACAGATACGGCTGCAGTGTGGAGCTCGGCTGTACAACACCGGGACCGGGCGGACCGAGACTGGGCGGACCGGGACCATGTCGGACCGGGACTGGGCGGACCGGGACCGGCTGGGTGAGAGCAGCACATGGAGGGTGAGAGCAGCACACATATGCAGCGGGTCCCCTGCTGCACTGACAGTGTGCCGGAATCGCTTTCACAGCAGCGGTTTCGGCACCTTGTATCAGTGCACTGGGGACCGCTGTTTTGCAGAGGGTGGGTGGTGATTTAGGGGCTGGGGCGGCCAGTAGGATCCCTGGGAGTGGTGGCATTCAATAGAGTACAGTGGGGAGGGGGCGGGCATGTATGGCCTGGGGGTGGCTGGCCATACTAGGTATAGGGGAGGGGGTGTGATTGTGCTACAGTAGGTGTAAACGACCAGCCTGCACAATCACACCCCCTGGACACTCTCTGCCATCAGTAAATGTGTTTATATCTAGGAAACCCTGCAAAATGTTGACAACATGTATATTGCAGATTGTCAACATTTTGCAGCCTAGATATAAATATGAAATAAAAAATAAACCCGGACAACCCCTTTAAGTCATCGGGGGACAAGTATCTTTGATCTATTCATATCTCATTAAAGAAAATTAGCTGCTGTTCCTCTCCTTGTCTTGGATAAGTGGAAGCAAATGATCCCCCTCTAAGAGAATCTGTATGACAACTTCATGGAATCTTTACATGTATTACCTGCAGTGTATAACCTGCTCACCTGTACTACATTCAGCACTTACCTCACTCTTGTTCAAAGATCCATTCTTTTGTTTATTCGGGATACTTGATGAAGAAAAATGGTCCCATCACTCAAATACACAGGAAATGATTCTCTTGTTTTTTGTGAATTCTTTTTATGGCGTAAACTGCGTGGTAAATATGACCTTGCAATATGATTCTCCTCATCAGTATGATTACCGTGATACCAAACTTGTCCACTTTACTGGTGAAACAAAATCAAAACTGAAAAAAAAGTTTTTGATTGTGACACCATTTTCTGAGAGCCATAATATTTTAATTTTTCAGCCGAAGGTGCCATGTGAAGGCATATTTCTTGCATGACGTTTTCATCACTTGTTAGACTGCCTTCACACTGGGTTAACCTGACAGCCTCGGTCCGGATCAGCACACAGAACCGGAGGGCTAATATGCCCTCCGGTCCAGTGTGCAGCCTGACGCAGCTACCGCTGCTGATGATTCAGGGCCGCGGCTCACAGGGAGCGAGCCGTGGTCCTGAAGTAACAGCGGCGTGCAGCCGCAGGTGTCCGATTCCCGGATCCTCATGTTAAGGGAGCGCCGGATTGCCCAGGGAGGATCCGGGAGACACCAATTTTGGGGAGATTGTTTTCCCCGGACACAAAAACGTTGCAAGCAACATTTTGTGTCTGTGAGAAAAATCCCACTTCTCCCAGATCCTTCCGGAGAGATGGAAGCCGGATGGCAGATAGCTGCCATCCGGCTCCATCCGGCCCCATAGAATTCTATGGGACCAAAATCCGGTCCGGGGCTGTCATCCCTGACAGCCCCGGATCAGACCTGACTGAAGTGTGGAGGCACACTAACAGCATTTCTTGTGGTATGTGTGGTGGTGCGTTTTTCAATTATCTTACTTTTTAAGGAGGGAAAATTAGAATGATTTAGCTTTTTTTTTTTTGCTTTTTTTTGTTAGTCCTTTAAGTTAGTCCTCGCCTTTTGCTTATTTTGCACTTTTGTGCTTCCCTCCCCTTTTTCCAAGAGCCATAACTCTTTTATTGTTCCGTCACTACAGTCATACAAGGGTTTGTTTTTGTGGGAAAAGTTCTACTTTTGAATGATACCATTCATTCTGCTATATGCTGTAGTGTACAGGAAAGCAGAAATAAAATTCCAAGTACAGTTTTTTATTTACCATGTTCACTTCACAGTTAAGCTGACCGTACATTACGATTTCTCAGGTCAGTGTGATTTTGTAGATACCAAACTTGTATTGTTTTTTTTAAAAAAACATTCAGAAATTTGTCAAAAAACAAATGGTGCATTTGTCACCATTTTCCCATAACATTCTAATATTTCGCGATTTGGGGCTGTGAGGTCGTATGTTTGTGCCCTGAGCTGTCATTTTTACTGATACCATTTTGGGTAGATAGGCTGTTTTGATAGTCTGTGATTGAATTTTAAAGCATTGTTGCAGTGGCCTTGAAAAAAATAATTCTGGCGGTTTTATTTTTTTTACATTACAACACTTACCAATTGAATTAATTTATTTTATATTTTTGATATACATTTTTGAACACTGTGATATCAAATATGTTAATTTTTTTATTCTTTTATTTTCAATGGTGCAAAAGGGACTCGATTTGAACTTTTTTTTTTTTTCTTTTTAAAGTCTTTTTTTTAAACTTTTTCCCACTATTGTTTTTACTAGGGGACTTGAAGCTTTCATTGTCTAATCACTTGTGTTGTACAGAAGGGTGCTTCAGCTCTCTTTTGTACAGCACAAATGATTATCTCCTGTGAATGCCAACACTCAACTAGTGCTTAGTGGAAGTTCGTCATGACAGACACGGTGTCACGTCACCGTTGGATTTGGTGGCTGGTGTTCCTGCTTCGGCCGCTGAGAGGCGCCGGACTCCTTCGGCTGGTGGTGCCGGTGATAGGAGGGCTATGTCCTCATATAGACCTGCTCCTTTGACACTGGCCTCTGTCGCTGGGCATCGCGTGTTTCTCCTTTGGGTGATGTTGGGAACAGAAGAGAGCGTCCTACAGAGGCGTCTGGTAGGTGCAGGCTTCGTTCTTCTGTCAGAAATGGGGTGGTTGGTGCCAGTCATGCATCACCATCCTGGCCTGGTTCTAGGGGCGGTCCAGATGAGGTCATTAGACTGTGATCTCCAACCTTTGGGAGGGAACCGCGCCCTTCAAATACCTTGGAGCCTGTCCTGCAGGCCGCCAGATATAGTCTTGGTTTCCCCAGCGATCTAGTGTGTGTGTGGTTTTGACTCTGACCTTTGCCTGGATTTTTGACCCTGCTATAGCCTGACGATTTTTTACCTTTGCTGCCCTCCCGATTTTGACGCTGACTCCTGACTATGCTTTTGTGTCCTGACTTAATATTCCCTTCCTGGAGAACTTCCTACTCCGGTCCACTGCTCATCACTGGCAGCTACCTCCTGGGCTCCGCTGTAATTCCAGATCCCTGTATAGGGGTAAAGGGTCTCGGGTTCTCTCGGGGTGCTGCCTTGCCACCAGCTCAGCCTCGCAGCTCTTGGTCGTCACACACGGTTCATCAACTGACCCCTGGCTGTCATGACAACCCAACAGCGCCTCGCAATCAGTACGGGGCCGCTGATGGAAGCGTGAAATGGCAACATCCCCACTGGTTAGTGTTAGTTCCCACTGTCAGATATTGACAGCGGGATTTCACTAACTGGTTAACAGTGGCGGGCAGATCTCCAATCTGCTCTACATTGTTAGGGGCACATGTCGCCTTATCAGATCAACTGAAATAAGCAGGGAAATATGCAAAGTCAGCGTGTGAGTCCATATCAAAGGCAAGAACACGACCTAGAACGTATCAGTACTTTTTTTAAAGAGTATCACCTATGATCACTTTTGCTATACCTTGTAATGCCACAATATTGTTGTATATAGCACAAATAATGGTCTCCCTTGAAGCCCGATCACAGGTAGGGTTACAAGGAAGCTCCATTATCACAAGCACGGAGGTCTTCAGCAGACTCTCCGTTGTCATAGTAACCAATCAGTGCCCCACAATCAAGTCGTGGGTGTGCCAATGGCCACATAGAATGAAGCATCCCAATGCCAGTACACGTTAAATACCGCTGTTGGTATTTGACAACATTTAACAAGTTAATAAGTATAAGCGGAGCTTGGTGCCATCTTTGATTTTTAGAGGCAGCTCCTGTCTGTAACACACAGCCATTAGTATGGGGTGAGGTGAACCTGTGAGTTCGCTCCATACACCTGCTACCGACTTGCGCTCTATACAGTGGGGGAAAAAAGTATTTAGTCAGCCCCAATTATGCAAGTTGTCCCACTTAACAAGATGAGCGAGGCCTGTAATTGACATCATAGGTAGACCTCAACTATGGAAGACAAAATGAGAAAACAAATCCTGAAAATCACATTGTCTGATTTGGAAAGAATTTTTTTTTTCAAATTTTGGTAAAAAATAAGTATTTGGTCACCTACAAACAAGCAAGAGTTCTGGCTCTTACAGACCAGTAACTTCTTTAAGAGGCCTCTCTGTCCTCCACTCATTACCTGTAGCACTGGCATCTGTTTAAACTTGTTATCAGTATAAAAGACACCTGTCCCCAACCTCAAACAGTCACACTCCAAACTCGACTATGGTGAAGACCAAAGAGCTGTCTAAGGACACCGGAAACAAAATTGTAGTCCTGCACCAGGCTGGGAAGACTGAATCTGCAATAGGCAAGCAACTTGGTGTGAAGAAATCACCTGTGGGAGCAATAATTAGAAAATGGAAGACATACAAGACCACTGATAATCTCCCTTGATCTGAGCTCCACGCAAGATTTCACCCCATGCGGTCAAAATGATCTCAAGAACAGTGAGCAAAAATCTCAGAACCACACGGGGTGGCCTTGTGAATGACCTGCAGAGAGCTGGGGCCAACATAACACAGGCTACCATCACTAAAAAACTACGCCGCCAGGGACTCAGATCCTGCAGTGCCAGACATGTCCCCCTGCTTAAGCCATTACATGTCCAAGCCTGTCTGAAGTTTGCTAGAGAGTATTTGGATGATCCTGAAGAGTATTGGGAGAATGTCATATGGTCAGATGAAACCAAAGTGGAACTGTTTAGTAGAAACACAAGCTCGTTATCTTTGGAGAAGAAAGAATGCTGAGTACATCCAAAGAACACCGTACCTACTGTGAAGCATGGGGGTGGCAACATCATGCTTTGGGGCTGTTTCTCTGCCAAGGGAACAGGATGACTGAATCCGTGTACATGAAACAATGAATGGGGCCATGTATCGTGAATTTTGAGTGCAAACCTCTTTCCATCAGCAAGGGCATTGAAGATGAAACATGGCTGGGTCTTTCAGCATGACAATGATCCCAAGCACACTGCCAGGGCAACAAAGGAGTGGCTTCATAAGAAGCATTTCAAGGTCCTGAAGTCTGTGTTGTCCAGCAACAGCCCCAAAACATCACTGTTCTAGAGGAGATCTGCATAGAGGAATGGGCCATCAGCAACCAGTGTATGCCAACCTTGTGAAGACTTACAGAAAATGTTTGATCTCTGTTATTGCCAAAAAAGATATATATATCACAAAGTATTGAGATGAAATTTTGTTATTGACCAAATTCTTATTTTCCACCAAAATGTAAAAAAAAATTATTTACAAATCAGACAATGTGATTTTCAGGATTTGTTTTCTCATTTTGTCTCTCATAGTTGAGGTCTACCTATGACGACAATTACAGACCTGTCTCATCTTTTTAAGTGGAGAACTTGCACAATTAGTGGCTGACAAAATACTTTTTTTCCCACTGTATGTACAGCAGATGTTGGTAATGGGTTAAAACAGAGGGAAGAAAGGTCATCTAGAACCAGTACTTAAATAGTGCAAATAAACACTATTACATTTGGTCTTCAATCACAGAACATATTCTAAGAAATTTCAGAAAATATGTGGTAACTACTACGGACCAGGCAATACAATTTATTTATTTCACAAATTTATTTATTCCACAAATTAACTGAATCCACCTGGGATACCTTCCTCACTTTTCTCCAATTTTGCCCCTATTATGGTAGTGTTAAGGTGTCTGCCTGTTATCTTCTATCTTAATTTACTACCGTATATACTCGTGTATAAGTCGACCCGTGTATAAGCCGACCCCCCTACTTTTGCCCCCAAAACCTGGGAAAACCTATTGACTCGTGTATAAGTCGAGGGTGGACCCCAGCACAGGTATACAGCCCCCAGCAGTGTGGTATACAGCAGCCTCCCCAGTGGTATATACAGCAGCAGCCCCAGTGGTAGTATACAGCAGCAGCCCCAGTGGTATATACAGCAGCAGCCCCAGTGGTTAGTATACAGCAGCCCCAGAGGTATATACAGCAGCCCCAGTGGTAGTATACAGCAGCCCCAGTGGTAGTATACAGCAGCCCCAGTGGTAGTATACAGCAGCCCCAGAGATATATACAGCCCCAGAGGCATATACAGCAGCCACAGTGGTAGTATACAGCAGCCCCAGAGGTATATACAGCCCCAGAGGTATATACAGCAGCCCCAGAGGTATATACAACCCCAGAGGTATATACAACCCCCCCCCCCCATCAGTATACAGGCCCCCCCTTGCTGCACAATCCTGTAAAGGAATGCATTAGTATACTTATCCCTGCCGCTGTCCCGCCGCCATCGCGCTCTTCCGTCTTCATCCAGCGTCTTCCGGCTTCCTCCTCTGGCGCGCAGACAATGACCGTCATTGCCTGCGCCCACCGGAGGAAGCCGGAAGAAGCCGGATGAAGCCGGAAGAGCGTGATGACGGCGGCAGCGGGACAGCGGCAGGGATAAGTATACTAATGTGCAGGGGGGCCTGTATACTGTGCATCAGTGACTAACAGAGAGATTAAAAACACACCAGTTAAAATGGCAAACTGACCGAGTAGGCAGGCAACCAGTAACAAATAGCAGAGTAACCTGTCAATAACGGGATACCGGAAGAGGGGAGCAACCAAAGTCAGTACATAAGCGAGTACAGGAACTAAAATGTAAGACCTGGGTACTGAAGAGAACACAAAGAGAAACTCATCAGATCATTTACCACACAGGAACAGCCCAGCAATGGCGGAGAACAAAAAACGTAACCCCATCAGTTAGGTCCAGAAGGATAATCAAGACTCACTCGTCTGACAAGACCAGAGTAAGCCTATAATGGGAGAGGCATCAAGGGACAAAATGTTTATCCCACCAAAGGGCCAACAAACACCAGAGGGTCAATAACATGATTGCCAAGACCTCTGGGATGGTAGGATAAACAGAAGCTACTTTAGCTATATCAGAAAGTTCATTCAGGGCCACAAGAGAGCCACAGAATGCATCGACTACGCAAGGCCGGGGCACACCCAGAGCATAGGGCGTGTAAAGAGATGGTACGGCGAAAACAGAGAACTGTGGGACGAATTGTTTACAGGAAGGGGGAGAAACTAAGTCTCTCATTTAAACCTGCCGGTGACACAGTATCTAGTCTGTAGATCCAGTGAGCCTCCATCTGGACCAATTCCCTTTTGAGGTCACCAACTCTCAGACACAAATGGACCTGATCAATGCATCGAACTTGGAGGCTGCTAGTATCACACTTATGATACAATCTAAAATGTTGCGGTAAGGTCCAAAGAGTCGACAAATCTTCAATCTCCCCTCCTCCCAAAATGACTCACACATGTTCCCTGGTTCGCCGCCTCAATTCCCTGGATGTGAGCCCATCATAAATGAACCCACACCCACAAGTCGCGTAACACATGACCCCCGTGCTACTGCATGAGATGTACTGCCTGATCTCGAATTCCTCTTTCCATCGGAAGTGCGGAAAGTCTTTTTCCTGATGATATTTTTGCAGGAGAGGCAGGAGCCACAGGGGTAACAACCCCACTTGGGGTTCCTGATGTTAAAGGCAAGAGTCATTTTGTGCACATAATGACTGTGCACAAGAGTATCTCTAAGACAAGAGTATCCCTAAGGCTCCTACCTCTTCTCTCAAAAATGAGGGTGCATTCCAGGAAGGAATTCTCTGAGGTTTGGGTCTGTTTTGAGAACCTGCCAGTGTGTGTCGAGGATGTCCTGTGATATCATCCCACTGATTGTTGAAAGCTGTAATGAACCTCACCATGGGCCCCTGGTCGGTCCTAGTTGGTGATTTGGACACTAGCAAATTATTTCGGGGGTGTCGTTTTAGCTCTTCTGTACCCTCACTTAATAATCCTTGCACTATAACCATGGGATTTGAACCTCTCCCGCATGTCCGCCGCACACACGTTAAAGTCCACGTCATCGGAGCAAATACGCCTAAGGCGTAAAAATTGTCCAGTCGTATTGCCCTGATCGTGGACCTCGTGTGTGAGGACCAGGCATGTAGGAGAGAGTTCACCGAGGTCTCCTTCATGAATATAGTTGTTCCAACATCACCTGTTTTATTAATCATGATCTTAATATCCAAAGTCAATACTTATGGGGTGGTATTTGTAAGTCAGGTTGATGTTGAAGCTATTTATATTCAGGAAGGAGATAAACTCCCCCAGCTCAGGAACAGATCCACCCCAGACGCCTCTTACGGGTGTGGTGATTCCTTACTGAATTTACCCCACTTCTACCAACCTTTACTTTCGCACACACTTGTTTTATTTTAACCTAAATAGTTTTTTTCCCGTTTCTTTTTGTTGTCTCTTGTTTTTATTTTCTTCTTTACCACCTCTGTTTTTGTTTTTCCCCTTTCCTTGAATTGGTCGGATGATATTCAAAGAAGTCCCTTCTAAAGCTTGGGTCCCTCAATGTCAGGGGCTTCAATACCCCTCAGAAGCGTGCTCATATCCTCTGTGACATGCACAAAAGAGGAGTCCAGATCTTGCTATTGCAAGAAACTCATTTTAAAACTGGGCATACACCAACATTAAACAATAGATATTTTTCGACCTGGACCCACAGTACAAGTTCTGAGTCCAGGACAAAAGGCGTGTCTATTGCTATTCACAGAGGCAGGTCTCCACAACAGGACTCCGGAATGTGCAGGCTAGAGTGGGATATTTTTAATGTTGGGCTCCAGACGTTGATTGAGGTTTGGCTCAGGGGTTTGGGGGTGGCATCGCCGCAATCCCGCATTGCCATTTGGGAAAATGTTTGCCCAAAGGATTTGGGTTTTCTGGTTATTATTTTCATACAAGTTTTATTATTTATTGTAATTTATTATATTGTAACTTGTACTAACTTGGTTACCCTGAGTAAAGTCTCACGGCCTTTTAACCCAATCAAAGTGTGGCATTGTTTTTATTATTGCGACTGTGTAGTTTGGTAATAAATGAGTCATGTGTTCCCATGTCACAGATACTGAAGGAAATAATGGAGGGATCTGCATGGGATCAAAGACCCTGACAGGGTTATATGATTATATTTAGGTTTAATTGGTTTATCATTATAAGTTTATTTGGTGTCAGTTTATGTTTTTCAGGCTCCTGTGTGGTAATCAAGAGGTATCCTCTTGAGGTGATCAGTTCTGGTGGTAACTGTTCATATGGTAACAGGGAGCAGGAGAGCTGTGATTGGCTCCCTGTTAGCCTGTGGTGGTTGCGACCCTATTGGTCAGTAAAAGGCGGGAGCAAAGGGATATTTATGCTCTCCTCAGTGGGAGGTGGAGCAACATTCCTGTCACAACAGACAGCAAGACACCCACCCACCCGTCCCCAATGTTGAAGAATTTGCATTCAGCAAAGATTCGGAATTGTCATGAGACTTCCTCGAGGGGGAAAATATTTGCCCAAGGATTTTTTTTTTGGTGATGATTTTGGCACAAGTTTTATTATTATTATTATTATTAATAATAATTATTTTAACGTTATTTATTATATTGTAACTTGTACTAACTGGTTACCCTGCGTAAAGCCTCACAGCCTTTTAACCCAATCAACGTCTGGCATTGTTTTTATTACTGTGACTGCGTAGTTTGCTAATAAATGAGTCCTGTGCTCTCATGAATGCTCCACGTACATAGGAAGGTAGAGAAATGCAAAGACATGAGTGAGTGCAAAAGGGAAACTGATAACATAATTGGTTCTGATTGAGTCATGTGCTGCCGTGTCACAGTTGGACGCTAACTTAAGTGTGTTGTCCTAACTCAGCTATATATAGCTTTGTATTGCAGGCAGGGGTCCAAGCCCTTGAACACATAAGACATATTACTACATCTTCATGTCACCATCATTCATGTATCTTCTGACTATGTTATATGCTAAATTACTGTCATAACGGATACCAACAGATATTACAGTATAGTCACTAACATTACCACAGAACAAAGGAACAAGTGTGCGAATACATTCAACGAATAAAGTGAGATCTATTCCAAAGTAAAGGGACTGGGCGGGTTCCTTACAGGGACTCTGTCAGAACAAAATTGAAGAGATTATAGTGGTTGTATCTGCCATGCTGTTGGTGTAATAAATTGGACAGAAGGACCAGATGAATAGACTGCAGTTTACTGTGCCACAAAATGACTGATCAAACCAAGTACCTTCACTCGGAGCATCATTGTAGTGTCAAATATGGAACTGCACCTTCCCACCTGCTTGTTTTTCCTCCATCTCCCTTCTTCTCTTGCTATATGAAGCCAGAGCTGTCAATCCAGGAAGTAGGGAGGGTGGGGATAGATGGAAAACAAGCGGGTGGGTAGGTGTAGTTAAATGTTTGGCCCCACCATTAAGCACTATGTGCTTGGTTTGAACAGTCATTCTATGCAGATAAGAGTTCCTTCCTGCTCCCAGACTGTCATGACCGCACTTCACCTGCCTATTTCTTACTCTCATAAGGCCTTTGTGGTGTCACACTAACATTTCTGACTTTAATAAATGAACTTTTATCACACAGTGCTACATATGAGTGGCACCCGAAGGGTTAATGTGCTACAGAAACAACACAAAGGGTTAGCTCACCACACCACATAACCCTGGACACTACACTAGGAAGTGGGGAAGAGCAGACTGGTGGGTGGAGCTTAAGTGGCACCTGCAAGAGTGGGAGGAGCTAATGTTTACCTCAGAGTAGGAGTGACAGTCAGTCTGGGACGGAGTTGAGTCTGAGTTGAGTTGGAGTGGAGTTCCTGAGAGGACTGAGGGAAGGACCTGGGAGCAGAGGAGCTGCCTTAAGCTCAACCTACGGTCCACTGTCGACTTCCAGGCCGGCCAGGGTCTGAGGAAAGGAGTAGGAAAAGTAAAGGAACATAACCGGGACAAGGAGTTACCCTGAACTCACCCGGAGAAGCGCATAGGACGGATACCGGATCCGATGCTGTGCCTGAAACAGATAGCACAGTGAATACTGGAATAGTGAAGATCCACCATCTTCACTGTACCATAACAAAGCAACACAGAGGGGTCAGTGACATGGAAGACTCAAGTTGCCTAGTAGATTGGTACCCGTAAGAGGAGACAGGGCCAGCAGTTCAGCTAAAGGCGGAGCAGGGCCTCACACAAAGCACAGGAGTGGGAAGACAAGGACCCAGTCAGGGTGGGAGCAACCAGGCCCCGGTACAGACTCTGTGGACAATACTCTGCTTATACCATCTGCAAAGTAAAGACTTGGAAAACTACAAAAACCATTAGTTTGTTTGACCTTGCACTCCAGCCCTGATCACCCCCATAAGCAACATCATCTCCACTATCATCCCCTTTCCTGCAACATCTATAACAACCATCACAGACTTCAATTACACTGCCCCGGGGAACCAGGCTCTACTTGCGGGGAGCCGTTCTATCTAAAGCTGCCAAACATCATCCCCAGGGGTTCTGCAGCAGCGGTGGTCCCATTACTGACCACAACCCGTGGGTGGCGTCACGACAAACCAAATCCCCTGTAAATACATCCCATTTTATTGTGCGAACCCGGGACACGGTCCGGATCAGGACCGCCGTGACATCCCCAGCAGTACCCCGGTCCGGCACCGAGTACCCTGTCCCAGTGGGCTCCACAACCGTTCGTGACGCCAGGTTGTGGAGCCCACTGGGATGGGGTACTCGGTGCCGGACAGGGGTACTGCTGGGGATGTCACGGCGGTCCTGTGGACCGTGTTCCGAGTTCGCACAATAAAATGGGGTGTATTTACAGGGGACTTGGTTTGTCGTGATGCCACCCACGGGTTGTGGTCAGTGAAGGGTCCGCTGCAGTGTACTTCTGTCAGGAGGATGGATGGATGCTGCAGCAAGGTGGATGAGCTAGCCGGGGGTCGGGACAGCTCCTGACAGGGTAAAATGAAGGATTAACAGTTCTCTATACCTGGAATCAGACACAGACACTGAAGCAGGGTTCACCGGGTTTACTTTCCAACTCTTCCAAGTCACACCGTGCACGGTACAATACAGTTCTTTACAGCTTTACTCACTTTTCTTCGGTACCACTTGAACCCTCTGCAGCCAGGTTCTCACTCTTAGACCCCTCACTCCTTCTATGTGTCCTTTCAGGCTGATTCTCTGTCTTTTCCTTCAGGTGGATTGCGGAGCGGCAGCTCGGTCCCCAATAGAAGCTTCCCCCTAAGTCTATGGGCGGTAAGCCGGGTCCTCTAGGTTGCTGCTGTGCCCCCAACCCTGTAGTGGGAATACAGACCTGGAATCTGTGTCCCCCGTCAGTTTGTCTGGGGAGCTGGTCTGAATCCTCAGTCCCCCTCAGAGCTCACACTCTGGTTTAGCCTAACCTTAGGTGTCCCTGTCTTCAAGGGATCACCGGGTTCTTCTCTACCCGTGTAACTTCCCAGATATATCAGGAGAGGCTCTTCCGTCGGTCATCTGTCGGTGCTACCGTTTTCCTCAGACCCGATGGTACTGGTCCGGTCTTGGCTGCTCGGCACCTGCCTACTCGCTAACTGCTTCCTGTTTCTCCCTTTTATACTAGTCTGTTACCATGACTATGCTTCACCCACTCATATCTAGCCCTACTACCCCTTGCCTGCCTTGAGTCCCAGGCTCCAGGTTAGATTTCTATGTCAGTGGATATGTGATTTGAGGCGTTTGCTATACAAAATGTCTACCCTCCTGCCTGGCTGCAGTTTCTACCTGTGGCCACCCTGCAAATCGGATCTCATTTCCCATTCAATTCAGAGCCAGAGAGCAGAGGGAGATCAGAAGATATGACAAAGACTAGATAGGCGGCAATTAGTATGGAAGGGCCTAAAAAGGAGACTATAAGGTTGGTTTCACACTGGCGTTTTTATCTGCATGCGCAGTCCAAACGCAGTCCAAACGTAGCCATACTGATGTGAACACAGCGGAGAATCTCTGCATGCGTTCACAATAGTATGCAGCTCGGCCAGCCAATCAGCTGTCTCGGCGGCGGTCGGGAGGCGGAGATCAGCGGTGGAGATCTCCTTCTCCCGGCCACAGCTGATCTCCCGCCGATGTCGGCACGGGAGATTTGAAGAAACAGCTGATCTGGCAGCTGTTTAAATCTCCCTCGCCGACACCGAAGAGGTGATATCGGTGCAGTAGATAAGAAACAGCTGATCGCTGCTTCAAATCTTCCGCACTGACATCACCGATTTGGTGTCGGCGCGGGAGATTTAAACAGCTGTCAGATTAGCTGTTTCTTCAAATCTCCTGCGTCGACACCAGCAGTAGATCAGTGGCAGCTCTAGGTGATCTCCCGGGGCCGCCGCTGATTAGCGGCGGCCACCGGGAGAGATTTCAATGTGATCCGTAGAGTTCTCCTGCGCTGTCATGTGGAGGACACTGCGGACCCATTGACTTCAATGCGTGCTTTGTGCGCTTGCGGACACTTGCAGATAAAACAAGCGCCGGCGACTGCACAAAAAATGCAACAGGCTGCGTTCGGAGTGCGCTCGGAGGGTGCACAAATTATGCGCAACCGAACGCAGCTAAATGCAGGCACATGCGTTCCCATGTTAAACATAGGAACGCAGTGCGCAAGCATTTGGCTGCGTTCGGCGCTGCGTTTGCATACGCCAGTGTGACACCACCCTAAGGATTATTTTCTTTAACCTTTTGATGATTTGTTTAATTCGTGTATAGGTGAATAACAAAAAAATCCATATTTTGTAACTTCGAGTAGAATTTCAGTTTTGAATTTACTGCCTCCATCTGTACTATACAGGCTTAAAGGGGTGGTCCAAAGGCTGAAGAAATGTCTAAATACCTATTTAAATAATAAACAGAAAGCGATTTAGACTGAATTTCTTCAGCCCTCAGACCTTTCAGAACTATTTGCAACTGACACAAATCACTGCTGCTAGATGTTCTAGAGGTTAAGAAGCTATTAATAAAGGAAAACGATGTTGGGTCATGTTTTATAGACTGAGGAGTCTGCATTTTAATTATCTGGGAAAAAAATAGCATTAAGTACCGTATGTTATCTGAGCAATCAAAGTCTCTTTACACAATAAGAACACTATCAGTTCTGTCTGCAGGATTTCACCCCCCCCCCCAAAAAAACTATTTATATCTGTATGTAGCGCTTTCATAGACAAGTTCAGCAATACATTTACAGTAGGTGCAGAAAGTATTTGGACGCCTTTACATTTTTCACTCTTTGTTTCATTGCAGCCATTTGGTAAATTCAAAAAAGGTCATTTTTTTCTCATTCTCATTTTGTACCCCATCTTGACTGAAAAAAACAGAAATGTAGAAATTTTTGCAAATTAATTAAAAAAGAAAAACTGAAATATCACATGGTCATAAGTATTCAGACCCTTTGCTCAGTATTGGGTAGATTCACCTTTTGAGCTAATACAACCATGAGTCTTCTTGGAAATAATGCAACACGTTTTACACACCAGAATTTGGGGGATTCTCTGCATTCTTCCTTGCAGATCCTCTCCAGTTCCGTCAGGTTAGATGGTGAACGCTAGTGGACAGCCATTTTCAGGTCTCTCCAAAGATGATCAATTGGATTTAGGTCAGGGCTCTGGCTGGGCCACTCAAGAATGGTCACAGTGTTGTTCTGAAGTTCCTTTGTTATTCTAGCAGTGTGCTTATGGTCATTGCCTTGTTGGAAGGTGAGCCTTCGGCCAAGTCTGAGGTCTTGAACACTCTGGAAGAGGTTTTCATTCAGGATATCTCTGTACTTGGCCGCATTCATGTGTCCTTCAATGGCAACCAGTCGTCCTATCCCTGCAACTGAAAAACACCTCATAGCATGATGCGGCCAACACTATATTTCACTGTTGGGCTTGTATTGGGCAGGTGATGAGCAGTGCCTTATTTTCTCCACACATAACACATAGCATTATCACCAAAAAGTTTTATCTTTGTCTCATCAGGCCAGAGAATCTTATAAATCTGGGCTCCTAAGAACCTTGAGTACTGCAGAAATTCTTTTGTAACCTTGGCCAGATCTGTGTGTTGCCACAATTCTGTCTGTGAGCTCCTTGGGCAGTTCCTTTGACATCATGATTCTCATTTGGTCTGACATGCACTGTGAGTTGTAAGGTATTATATAAACAGGTGTGTGCCTTTCTAAATCAAGTCCTATCAGTTTAATTACAGTGTTGTAGAAGCGGTTGACGGAGTGCTAGAGTATAGTCAAAGACAAAGATAAATTTGATTCAACAGACCTTTGTTATTCCTCCATGGGGCCACAACGCGTTTCAACAGAGTAAACTGTCTTCATCAGGTGGATACCATCTGATGAAGATAGTTTACTCTGTTGAAAGGCGTTGTAACCCCATGGAGGAGTAATAAAGTTTTGTTGCATCAAAGTTATCTTTGCCTTTGCACATACTCTAGTGCTCCGTTGACCACTTCTACAACACTGTCATTTGGTCTTTCCCCTGTGAGAGACCGGCGGCAGGAGCTGCTCTGAGTTGCAAAGAAACAAGCAGGACCTGACGTTACCTTGCAACCGAGTGAATGCTTGAGGACCTTGCGTGACGTATTTCCGATCCGACCCCGGTAAAGTGATCTACGCGGAACAAGCGGAGAAACCGGCAACGCTGGAGCAGGAGCTCAGCGTTCCTCCAGCAGCAGAATCACTCCCCCCACCAATGTCTAAACTGGCGTTGTGCAGAGGTGCACAACCTCAGTAGGTGAGTGGATACTGGCCACTGTTATTAATTTGGTGCCATAAGGTGTCTCACACATTGCACCCCTGTATATTTCTTTATTGGAGGATCACAAGGAAATGGACAGCATGTGACTTAAATATGAGTGTCTGAGCAAAGGGTCTGAATACTTATGACCATGTGATATTTCAGTTTATCTTTTTTAATAAATTTGCAAACATTTCTACATTTCTGTTTTTTTTTAGTCAAGATGGGGTGCACAGTGTACATTAACCCCGTCCCGACCCTTGACATAATACATCACGGGTCGGGTCCCAGTGTTAGATGTGAGCTCTGGTGAGGCGCTCACATCAAACACCTGATATCTCAGCTGATCTCATCAGCTGAGACGTCGGTCTTACAGCATTGATCGGATACGATTGGTGCAGTTAACCTCTTAGATCGCTATGTCATTCAGGGACAGCGCGATCTAAATGCATCGCGACGGGGAACGCTCCGCTCCTGCCGAGACCCTGGAAGCTATCAGCATTCACTTCCTGTGAGTGGTTGGCAAGTGCTGCCAACCACTCACAATGCGCATTTGTGACAGGTCCCGATGTGCTGCTGCTCATCGGGGCCTGTTACAAGCGTTCGGATGCTGCAGCAGTGTGGCGCCCTATGGGGCTGTGTAAAATGAAGAATCAATGAAAAAATAAAGTTTATAAAAATATGAAAAAAAAACCCACAAAAGTTCAAATCACCCATTCAAAATAAAAGTATTAACAAAATAAAAAATACACATATCTGGTATCGCCGCATTCAGAAATGCTTGATTTATCAAGATATAAACTTAATTAATGAGAGCCGTAAACTGTGTAACGGAAATAAGGTCCAAATGCCTAAAAGTACAGTATGTTTTTTTAGTCGCGGCAACATTACTATAAAATGCAATAACGGGCAATTAAAACAGCGTATCCACCCAAAAATGGTACCATTAAAAACGTCAGCTTATGCTGCAAAAAATAAGCCGTCACGCAGCCCCAGATCCCGATAAATGAGAACACTACGGGTCCCAGAACATGGCGCAAAAAGTGTGATTCTTTTTTTTATTTCACATGTCTGAATTTTTTTTCACCACTTAGATACCAGTAAAAGTATACATGTTTGGTATCTAAGGACTCGTACCGACCTGAGGCATCACACCATCAGGTCAGTTTTACCATAGTGAACATGGCAACTAAAAAATCAAAAAACAAACAATTTCACTTTTTTTGCAACTTCATTGAACTTGGAATTTTGTCCCATTTTCATGTACACTATGTGGTAAAATAAATTATTGTATCTGAAAATACAACTCGTCCCGCAAAAAATAAGCCCTCATATGTCTATATTGATGGAAAAATAAAAAAATTATGGCTCTTGGAAGCAGGGGAGCAAATAACGAAAATGAAAAATGAAAAATCGCCAGGTGGTGAAAGGGTTAATCAAAATAAATTAACTTTTTTGAATTTACCTAATGGCTGCAATAAAACATAGAGCGAAAAAATTAAAGGGGTCTGAATACTTTCTGTAGATCTGAAGCCTCTGTCACTCCAGCGCTTTCCTCTGTCTCCTCCTCTTGCTTCTCTGATGGCTCCTTGCCTTGAAGTCACATAATACAGAGGTTGTAAGTGGAGCAGGAGGAGGTGGGGTTGGGTGGGGAATAGAGCTGGACTGACAGAAGCTTCAGATTTTCAAATAGAGTTGTTGTCCAAAAGTATTGACACCCTGCAATTCTGTCAGATAATACTCAGTTTCTTCCTGAAAATGATTGCAATCACAAATTCTTTGGTATTATTATCTTCATTTAATTTGTCTTCAATGAAAAAACACAAACAAAATTGTCCTAAAGCCAAATCGGATCTAAGTCCACATCAAACATAAAAAAGGGGGTGGACAAAAGTATTGGCACTGTTAGAAAAATCATGTGATGCTTCTCTAATTTGTGTAATTAACAGCACCTGTAACCTACCTGTGGAACCTAACAAGTGTTGGCACTAACTAAATCACACTTGCAGCCAGTTGACATGGATTAAAGTTGACTCAACCTCTGTCCTGTGTCCTTGTGTGTACCACATTGAGCATGGAGAAAAGAAAAAAGATTAAAGAACTGTCTGAGGACTTGAGAAACCAAATTGTGAGGAAGCATGAGCCATCTCAAGGCTACAAGTCCATCTCCAAAGACCTGAATGTTCCTGTGCCTACCGTGCGCAATGTCATCAAGAAGTTTAAAGCCCATGGCACTGTGGCTAACCTCAATAGATGTGGACGGAAAACAAAAATTGACGAGAGATTTCAACGCAAGATTGTGCGGATGGTGGATAAAGAACCTCGACTAACATCCAAACAAGTTCAAGCTGCCCTGCAGTACGAGGGTATAACAGTGTCAACACGTACTATCCGTCGGCGTCTGAATGAAAAGGGACTGTATGGTAGGAAACCCAGGAAGACCCCACTTCTTACCCCAAGACATAAAAAAGCCAGGCTGGAGTTTGCCAAAACTTACCTGAGAAAGCCTAAAACGTTTTGGAAGAATGTTCTCTGGTCAAATGAGACAAAAGTAGAGCTTTTTGGGCAAAGGCATCAACATAGAGTTTACAGGAGAAAAAAGAGGCATTCAAAGAAAAGAACACGGTCCCTACATGCGGGAGGTTCCCTGATGTTTTGGGGTTGCTTTGCTGCCTCTGGCACTGGACTGATTGACCGTGTGCATGGCATTATGAAGTCTAAAGACTACCAACAAATTTTGCAGCATAATGTAGGGCCCAGTGTGAGAAAGCTGGGTCTCCCTCAGAGGTCATGGGTCTTCCAGCAGGACAATGGCCCAAAACACACTTCAAAAAGCACTAGAAAATGGTTTGCGAGAAAGCACTGGAGACTTCTAAGGTGGCCAGCAATGAGTCCAGACCTGAATCCCATAGAACACTTGTGGAGAGATCTAAAAATGGCAGTTTGGAGAAGGCACCCTTCAAATATCAGGGACCTGGAGCAGTTTACCAAAGAAGAATGGTCTAAAATTCCAGCAGAGCATTGTAAGAAACTCATTGATGGTTACCAGAAGCGATTGATCGCAGTTATTTTGACTAAAGGTTGTGCAACCAAGTATTAGGCTGAGGGTGCCAATACTTTTGTCTGGCCCATTTTTGGAGTTTTGTGTGAAATGATCAATGTTTTGCTTTTTGCTTCATTCTCTTTTGTGTTTTTTCATTGAAGACAAATTAAATGAAGATAATAATAGCAAAGAATTTGAGATTGCAATCATTTTCAGGAAGAAACTGAGTATTATCTGACAGAATTGCAGGGGTGTCAATACTTTTGGCCACAACTGTAGATCTTTAGCCACATTTACATATTAATTAAAACACTGATTTCTCAGTAACAGAGCAACAGTGTGGCCATGTAAAAGGTATTGCTGGACGTGTCTTCGAACATATAAATAGTTTGGGGGGTGAAATCCTACTGATAGATTCCCCATTAGGATTGTGGAGGATCAATAAATTTGAGAATTAGGCCACGTGCACACGCTGAGTATTTGATGAGTTTTTTACCTCAGGATTTGTAGCCAAAACCAGGAGTGGATAATTAAATACAGAAATGGTGCAGGTGTTTCTATTAGACTTTTCCTCTGATTGCTTCACTCCTGGTTTTGTCTACAAATCCTGAGGTAAAAAACTCATCAAATACTCAGTGAGTGCACGTAGCCTAAATATCTGAAGTTTGACATTTCTATTAAAGGGGTTGTCCGGGCTTTTGCTATAATTGATATGTCTATCTAGGCTGCAAAATGTTGACAGTTTGTAATATATATGCCGTCAACATTTTGCAGGATTAGCTAGATATCATGTAAATGGGAAACTGGTTGTTTCCTCCCAGTCTCCTACAAACAAGCCCCCTCCCACATTCTACACTATGGCCAGCCACCCCCAGGATCCTACAGCCCGCCCCTCCCAAGACTCAGTATGGCCGGCCACCCTCAAGGCTCCTACAGTTTGCCCCAACCCCTAATGTCACCATCCACCCCCATTGCATACAGCGGTCCGCTGATCCACTGACACACTGTGCCAAATCCGCTGCTGTGAAGGCGATTCGGCACACTGTGTCAGTGCATTGGGAACTGCTACATGTGTGTGTGCGCTCACCTTGTGGGCTCTGTGCAGGGGAGCCGAGGTCCGAACTCTGCAGCCCAGGACTCTAATGTGGAGCCCGATGCCTCTCTCTCCATTCCTCCAGTACCACAGAGCACAGAGCCGGAGGAGTGGTATAGAGAGGACCACTTCACTGGCTCTGTGCTCTATGGTACTGGAGGTATAGAGAGAGAAGCATTGGGCTCCATATATCCGTACCATAGAGCGGGTGGGCATAGAGCCAGTGGATCAGTCATCTCTATACCGCAGCCACCTGCTCTATGGTACGGGGGGTATAAAGAGAAGCATTGGGCTCCACAGACCTGTACAGAGCGGGCCACAGAGCCGGTGGAGCGGTCCTCTCTATACCGCTCTACTGACTCTGTGCTCTATGGTACTGGAGCTATGAAGAAAGAAGCATTGGGCTCCACAGTAGAGTCCCGGGCTGCAGACTGCGGACCTCAGCTCCACTGCACAGAGCCCACAGGGTGAGCACACACATATGCAGCGTTCCCCAAGACACTGACACAGTGTGCCGAAGCGCCTTCACAGCAGCAGATTCAGCATGTCAGTGGAGCAGCGGACTGCTGTATGTAATGGGGGTGGGTGGTGACATTAGGGATTGGGGGTGGGCTGTAGGATCCTGGGGATGGCTGGCCACAGTCTAGAGTGGGGGAAGGGGCGTGTTTGTAGGAGACTGGGAAGAAACGACCAGTTTCCCATTTACATGCAGGCTCCAATACAAACACGCTCCCTGGACGTTCCCTGGCTGCCGCAAATATCTAGGTAATCCTGCAAAATGTTGACAGCATCTATAATATAAAAGCCGAAGGCCACTTCCGGGAGACCCGAAGGGTACTTCCGTGATGGCCTCTGGACCCATGCTGGTGACGTCAACAGCGCCCGGCTACAGGGACCGGTGGAGGAGCGTTCCGGCCAGGAACGTTCCGCTTTCAGACGTTCCGGCCAGGAACGTTCCCGTCTGGCCCAGGCGCCTCCTCTCTTCCGCTCCTGCCGCCTCTGCCGCCTGACCGCTCCAGCCGCGTCTGCCGCCTCTGCCCTCCAGCCTCCCATGTCCTCTGCCCTCCAGCCTCCCCTCTCCTCTGTCCTCCAGCCTCCGCTCTCCTCTCCCTCTCCTCTGCCCTCTAGCCTCCGCTCTCCTCTCCCTCTCCTCTGCCCTCCGCTCTCCTCTCCCTGTCCTCTGCCCTCCAGCCTCCGCTCTCCTCTCCCTGTCCTCTGCCCTCCAGCCTCCGCTCTCCTCTGCCCTCCAGCCTCCGCTCTCCTCTCCCTGTCCTCTGCCCTCCAGCCTCCGCTCTCCTCTCCCTGTCCTCTGCCCTCCAGCCTCCGCTCTCCTCTCCCTGTCCTCTGCCCTCCAGCCTCCGCTCTCCTCTCCCTGTCCTCTGCCCTCCAGCCTCCGCTCTCCTCTCCCTCTCCTCTGCCCTCCGCTCTCCTCTCCTTGTCCTCTTCCCTCCGCTCTCCTCTCCCTGTCCTTTGCCCTCCAGCCTCTGCTCTCCTCTCCCTGTCCTCTGCCCTCCAGCTTCCGCTCTTCTCTCCCTGTCCTCTGCCCTCCAGCCTCCGCTCTCCTCTCCCTCTCCTCTGCCCTCTAGCCTCCGCTCTCCTCTCCCTCTCCTCTGCCCTCCGCTCTCCTCTCCCTGTCCTCTGCCCTCCAGCCTCCGCTCTCCTCTCCCTGTCCTCTGCCCTCCAGCCTCCGCTCTCCTCTGCCCTCCAGCCTCCGCTCTCCTCTCCCTGTCCTCTGCCCTCCAGCCTCCGCTCTCCTCTCCCTGTCCTCTTGCCCTCCAGCCTCCGCTCTCCTCTCCCTGTCCTCTTCCCTCCAGCCTCCGCTCTCCTCTCCCTGTCCTCTCCCTCCAGCCTCCACTCTCCTCTGCCCTTCCAGCTCGCCCTCCACTCTCCCTGTCCTCTGCCCTCCAGCCTCCGCTCTCCTCTCCCTGTCCTCTGCCCTCCAGCCTCTCGCTCTCCTCTCCTTGTCCTTTGCCCTCCAGCCTCTGCTCTCCTCTCCCTGTCCTCTGCCCTCCAGCTTCTGCTCTCTCTCCCTGTCCTCTGCCCTCCAGCTCCGCTCTCCTCTCCCTGTCCTCTGCCCTCCAGCCTCCGCTCTCCTCTCCCTGTCCTCTGCCCTCCAGCCTCCCTCTCCTCTGCCCTGCCTCCTGCCGCTCTCCTCCCTGTCCTCTGCCCTCCAGCCTCCGCTCTCCTCTCCCGTCCTCTGCCTCCAGCCTCCGCTCTCCTCTCCCTCCGCAGCTCTTCCTGTCCTCTTCCCTCCAGCCTCCGCTCTCCTCTGCCCTCCAGCCTCCACTCTCCTCTCCCTGTCCTCTGCCCTCCAGCCTCCGCTCTCCTCTCCCTGTCCTCTGCCCTCCAGCTTCCGCTCTCCTCTCCCTGTCCTCTGCCCTCCAGCCTCCGCTCTCCTCTCCCTGTCCTCTGCCCTCCAGCCTCCGCTCTCCTCTCCCTGTCCTCTGCCCTCCAGCCTCCGCTCTCCTCTCCCTGTCCTCTGCCCTCCAGCCCCCGCTCTCCTCTCCCTGTCCTCCGCCCTCCAGCCTCCGCCCTCCAGCATCTGCTCTCCTCTGCCCTCCAGCCTCTGCTCTCCTCTTCCTGTCCTCTGTGGTCCAGCCTCCGCTCTCCTCTCCCTGTCCTCTGCCCTCCAGCCTCCGCTCTCCTCACCCCTCCATATGTAATGTACAGTATGTGTATATATGTGTGTAAGTAGGCACTTCCGTCACTTTGTCCACACTTCCCTCAACTTTGTACACACACACTCCGTTATACTTACCACCGGCCCTGCGTCCGCTGCCTGGATCCTCAGTCGACATTTCGCCACCACTACTAGATCCAATATAGCGTCCAATATGTCTCGCCAAACTACCCGGACGACATATTGGATCCAGTCGTCCGGGGGCGGCGACATGTCGGCTCAGGATACAAGGGGGCGGGGAAGACGCAGGGTCGGTGGTAAGTATAGTGGAGTGTGTGTATGTGTGTGTGTGTATGTTTCTGCTGACCACTCTTCCCACGGCGCTGTGCTGACCACTCTGCCCACGGCACTGCGCTGACCACTCTGCCCACGGCGCTGCGCTGACCACTCTGCCCACGGCGCTGCGCTGACCAATCTCACCACACTCACTGCTAACCACTGAGCCACCGCACTCACTGCTAACCACTGAGCCACCGCACTCACTGCTAACCACTGAGCCACTGCACTCACTGCTAACCACTGAGCCACCGCACTCAATGCTAACCACTGAGCCACCGCACTCACTGCTAACCACTGAGCCACCGCACTCACTGCTAACCACTGAGATACCGCACGCAGTGCTAACCACTGAGCCACCACGCAGTGCTAACCACTGAGCCACCGCGCAGTGCTAACCACTGAGCCACCGCGCAGTGCTAACCACTGAGCCACCGCACTCACTGCTAACCACTGAGCCACGCACTCACTGCTAACCACTGAGCCACCGCACTCACTGCTAACCACTGAGATACCGCACTCACTGCTAACCACTGAGCCACCGCACTCACTGCTAACCACTGAGCCACCGCGCGCAGTGCCAACCACTGAGCCACTGCGCGCAGTGCCAACCACTGAGCCACCGCGCGCAGTGCCAACCACTGAGCCACTGCGCAGTGCCAACCACTGAGCCACCGCGCAGTGCCAACCACTGAGCCACTGTATACTGTGCTACCCACAGAGCCGCCTGTATACACACATTTCATTTCACCGCACTCCCGTATCTATTAGTAAATAAACTATATATGGATTCTAGACTACCCGATTCTTTAGAATTGGGCCGCCATCTAGTATATTATAAACTGTCAACATTTTGCAGCCTAGATACACATATGAATTATAGCAAAAGCCCGGACATTCCCTTTAAACAGGAGGAATCTTTACTGCAGAAAAGCTCAATGTAACACATTCCAACTGAAAAAAGGTTACTTGATAAAAAGAAAACATTTAACTATAAAACCCCGAACATCCCCCTAAGGAGTTTCTTCTCCTGTGAAGACCATTAGCATGAAACAAACTTACATGTGAGATTGCTGACTGGTCACTCACTAGAAATTAGGTTCAAAAGGCAGAGATCTCAGATGATACATTGACAGCTATATTTTGAGGTCAAATGAGGCAATCTACTGAAGATTCTATTGAAGTCACTAATGCTGACATTATTGATTCACTAATAAAAAATGGCTCAGTGGACGGCACATAATGGTCACATGTGGCTTGTTTGATTTGGGCTCTGTAGAACAACATTTGGGGTCACTATGACTGGCATTGGATGGGGAGAGTTGTGGTTGTCCCTGTATTTATTTGTGGCTGGCACTGTTGTGGCATGCAATGTGGTAAGCACTATGTCTGGCTCTGTTGGAAATTGTAGCTGAAACTATTTTTGTAGTTATATGAAGCATTTAGTGGCTGTAGAACATGACTTTGAATAGGACACAGGTGATTGATTTGATTAAGTAAGTTCATAGGAAAACAGGGAAGACTTCAGTGGCTCCTTTGGGATAGGCGTTTCTGCCTTTTATTGACGGGAGTTCATTTCATTTTTGGCACACTGCCCTATGGTTCTTGCATTTACAGTATGGTAATTTAAATTAATCTTTAGGGTATGTTCACATGTTCAGGATTTGCCTTAGGCAAAACAGACATATGTTTACAATAAGATCTATGATAGAAATCTACAGCTGCCACAGATGTGTCAAGAGTGTGACATCCACTTTTTGTGTGCAGAAAAAAAAATTGTTGGTATGGGCAAACAAAATGAGTGCAATTTTTTTTCAGGAGCATATGGAAACACCTCAATTACTATACTTGCTCTACATACGAATGTTAGTAGTTCTGATGAGGGGTTTAGTGTTTTAGAGTCGTACTGCCAATCAGTGGATTTCGAGCTCTAATAGCCCCATGACCACTAACTGTGAAGGAAACCAGTATA
Source organism: Allobates femoralis (assembly GCA_033576535.1). Classification (NCBI taxonomy): domain Eukaryota; kingdom Metazoa; phylum Chordata; class Amphibia; order Anura; family Aromobatidae; genus Allobates; species Allobates femoralis. The sequence continues at coordinate 71,837,105 of JARQOC010000008.1, forward strand.
GGAAACCCTCATATATCAAAGTCTCATCTTCACTGCACTCCTGTAGAGGGTGTGGAGATGAGAAAATTGTCATTATAAAGAAAAGACTACTGTAAAAAAGATTAAATAAAAGATTACTGTAGATGTTCAACAGCTCATTTCTAGTTAGCAGATAACTTATATAAAAAAGTGACTTTAGGTCTGGAAATAAGTTAATGGAAATACGAGTTGTGAGTAGCAAAAATTCCAATGCAAAATATTTCTATTTCCTGTGTTCTTTTAGCGGTTATGCACTAAATTTCATGAGTTTAAGAAATTCTGCTAAAAGTTTCCATCACAAACAGCAGACTCATTATGTAGACAAGTAAATATGCCCACCATTGAAATCTGTGCTGTAGATGCCAAGACTGTAATCATTGGCAATATCAGCAAAAATCAGACAGATCCACAATTTTTAATATCAACTTCATGGCAGTTCAGTTTATGAATCTTGGGACCGCCTAATGTTCAAACAGTATGACGGATTACACAGATCACACACAGGAAGTGAATTATTCTTTTTGGCACATTTATTTAAATGATTATTCTCATTTTATAAAGTGATGGAATACAGTCATATGAAAGTTTGAGCACCCCTCTTAATCTTACTCTTTTTTTTTTTTTTTAATTGTTTTTTTGCAACAGCTATTTCAGTGTGATATATGTAATAACTGATGGACACAGTAATATTT